>JAHWFP010177465.1:42269-61680 GCA_023313725.1 Lithobius niger
ACTTGGACTATTTTTGGTTTTGCGTAAGTGACAGTCTTTAATATGAAAGTAGGAGTTAACTTCCGGACTGTGTCAAGCTGGGAAGAAGAGGCGAAGTCTTGCGCCGGCTGGAAGGCAGGAGAGGAGCTGCGGCGGTCAGGAGTTGCAGCTCGGTTCTGTCGGTTGCGTTGGCCAGAGCGGGAGCGAGGGGAATCGGACCGAAAGGGCAGATGGTTCCTCGGCTGAAAGTAGGAGTTAACTTTCGGATGGATTGGTGGCGCTGTGCGGAGTGGGCAGGGGCCACGGACGAAAGACAGGCGACGGGAAGACAGGTGGAGAGAGGAGCTCCCAGATGAGCGGGCTTTCATCTAGTTCAGGACGGCATCATAACTGGAAGGCGGACGAAAGACGTGGAGCGGGGAAAGAGGCTTTCAGCTTAACGGGCTTCCATCGTGGACCAGGACGGCATCTCAACCATAAGGCGGACGGGGGACGTGGAGCGGGAAAGAGGTCCCAGCTTGACGGGCTTTCACCCTGGGACAGGACGGCACCACAACAGTGAGGCGGACGAGAGATGCGAAGGGATGGACTGGTGGTCGAAGCTTGCAAGGCATCAGTGACAACACATGACGACGTCCCAGAAGAGGTCAGAAGACAAACAGTTCAGGGAGAGGTCGGATGTGGGGCCCCGGCAGCAGGTGGTCGGACGAAAGACGTTTGAGGCTTGGCCGGCATCGGAATCCCACGACGACGCAGTGGCGGCGGAGGGCCAGAAAGCGAGCCGGGGAGGCAAGCAGGGAGCAGTACCGGCACAGGGCGCATCAATGGGTGGCGGGCAAGATGCGGAGGCCGGTAGTGATTGGGATCCTAAGGCGTCGTCCTAGAGGAGAGGCCGCAGGGAAGACAGGTCGGTCGGACGAGAGATGTTTAGGCTTAGAAGTTGCAGAGGTCCAGGTCGATGTCGGGTGGGCGCCCAGTTGGGAGAAGGGGCGAAGACGGCTACGCAGCGGCGTGGTGGCTGGGACGGGCCGAAGGACAGACCAGGTGTCGGCATCAGATAAACTAATCCACGGTTTCATGGCAGTAGTGCCGCCGAAAGATGATCGGCGAGGACGGGCCAGGAAGCAGAAGTCGGGCGACCTGCAAGAATCCGCAGGCGAAAGTCCGGAGAAGGGCGTCTGAAAGACAGCCAACAGAACGAGCCGTAATGGCGGCATGAGACAAATAGATGGCGAGGCCATGGTTCCAACCGAAAGGCAGGGGTGAAGCACCAGCCTGGACTAACGGAAGGTGGAGCGGTCCCGGGAACAACGGGAAGGGGCCCACGATGTCTTCGGACGAAGGAGAAGAACCGGCAGAGATAAGCGGCCGCCTGGCCGGCAGCTTAAGACCCAGAGATGGCAGGCTCACGTAGTCGTCATTTGTAAGTGCGTAGGGTGAGGACCGCAGGTTTGGCAGATCTTCGTCAAGGTTCAACGGCAACTCCCGGGCAAGGCGGGTGAAAGACGAGTTGCTTGGAGCAGTGAACGCTGGCTCGGTAGATCCTCATCATGGTGCGGGATGGAAACACCCGAACAGGGCGGGTGAAAGACGAACGAGCGTGAGGAGCGAGGGATGCAAGCCTGGCCGACTTTCAGCATGGTGCAGAGCGGCAACATCTGGGTAAAGCGTACATGGGGCAAGAAGTTCAGACTCGGTTGGCCAAATCCAGATGGACGAAGAGACGGGAGTTTGCGAGATCTTCAGCATAATACGTGACAGCTACGGCATAAGCGAGACGGATGAACGACGGCGAGGGAGCCGGAGGCAGGGGCCGTCGATGGACGATCCAGTTCACAACTCCTTCCACGGCAGGACTGGAGAGGTGTGGAGCTTCAATGTCGTGGTGGGAGAGGCGAGAGGCCTGAACAACAACCCAGACTCGACGGCAACGTCCCGGCTATGGGCAGAACGGAGATGGGCCGAAGAGTTTAGCGTGCGGAAGCCACGACGACGGGATCCAGACGGCAGCGCCAGAGCCGGGAGGACTCAGGCGTGTCGAAGTGGGGAATGGCTGAACGACAGGAACAGCAGAGGGAATGCAGATGGCTTCCAACTTGACTCATCACTCAAAGCGTGGGTTTAAAGCCACGAATGAAACGAGCAGCAGTGTGGGACAGCAACTGCTGTCTTGATTTCCGCTCGAGACGTGGGGTTAGCCACGGTCGAAACAAGTAGCAAGAGGTGCAAACGGCATCCGTCTTGGTTCACCCAAACGTGGGTTCTGGCCACGAAAGAGACGAGCAGATGGCTTCCAACTTGACTCTTCAATCAAAGCGTGCGTTTTAAGCCACGAATAAGACGAGAAGCAGTGTAGGACAGCAATTGTTGTCTTGATTTCCACTCGAGACGTGGGGTTAGCCACGGTCGAGACAAGCAGCAGAGGTGTGGATGACTTCCGTCTTGGTTCTTCACTCAAAACGTGGGTTTAGCCACAAGGGAGTCGAGCAGCAATGGACAGCAACTGTTGGCTCGATTTTCACTCGATACGTGGGGTGAGCCACGGTCGAGACAAGCGGCAGGCATGACGATGGCATCCAGCATGGTTCTTCACTCAAGGTACCATGAGTGAGACGAGTAGCAGTGGGCAGCAACTGTCGACTTGATCTTTGCTCGATACATGGGGTGGCACGGTCGAGACAAGCGGCAGGAATGTAGATGGCTTCCAACTTGGGTCTTCACTCGTAATAGACAAGTTGGTGTATTCAAAGCACGGTAGCAAGTTCGATCGTTGTTGAAACAATCGAAACCGAAACAAGAGTAAGACGGGTTGCCTGGAATGCGGTACATCCGGGAATCAGGTACGGGAAGCGGCCGAAAGAGCTAGAGCTTCGTCAAGGCGTGTCAGCGGGAAGGGCGTAGGCCGGTAGAGGGAGCGTCATCCGTCCAAAAGCCAAAGCTGAGGAGGTGCCGTAGTTGCGGGAGCGGCTAGCCGGAACGGCTATGAGCTTCCAAGAGGGTTGACGTCGGCAGCTTGCGTACGGGCGTTGGCAGATGCCGGTGATGGTAAGGCGTTCGGCAACATGGGCGTGTTCCGTCCGAAAGCCGAAGGCCGTCGTGGGTGCGGGTGCAGTCAGCCGGAACGGTGATGAGCGTCGGAGAAGGTGACATCGACCGCTTGCGTACGGACTTCGGCAGTTGACGGTGAGGTAAGCCGTACGCGGGCGAGGGAGACTAGAACCGGAAGAAAGATGGGGAACAGGCCGGCGAGGGGTCGTTAGATGACACATACGCTTCAGGAAAATGAATGCCGATAGCAAGCACGCTGTCGCTTTTATAAGGGAGGACTGCCACGTGCATGCGCAGCAGGGGTATGCAAGCAGGCGGCTGCAGCGCAGAAGAAAGAAATCTCCAGGGGAACATCACATTCGAGGAATGTAATGCTAAATTATCAGGTTAAGATGTTTTGGCAACAAAGAAACATATTTTGTGTAGTAATTTTCTATTCATTATAGTACCTATGAAAAACAAAACAAAACAGAAAAAAAAAATTGTAATTTGGAAGATAGGGAGGGGGTGGGGAGAGTGCGAGAATCTGATCAAATGTTTCTAAAAGCCTGAAAACAAAGAGTGTAAGTTAAGTAACATTTCGTTTGAATGAGTGTTTGTAAGAGCTAAACATCGTGCACTTTGAATTATGAAAGTTCGAAAGTCTAGATTCATACAAGTAACTCTAAAATTCAAAAAAGGAAATACTCCATTGTATTTTTGCGAATTTTCGATAGTCTGTTGATGAAAAGGTGAAAAATTTCAGTCCTCCTATCTTCTTCAGGCTCCTACCATAAGTGCTTCTTTCTGTTTACATTGTTGTTGTGCCCTTGCTATCTTCGTTAAGCAGACGACGACGTCGGTATGTACCGTAGCCTACTGTATTTACTGGGGAGACTAGTTCCTGTTTTCTTTGTGCCATTTTTGCGTGAGACGCTCGCCTAATTAAAAAAACATCCTACAAGAGAGAGAATGAAAGTGGCACCCTACATATTTCTAGCGAAGTTAATGGGATGCACGTAGATCTAACCTATGTGAGAGGGCCGAGTGAACGAATACAACAGGAATTGAAGAAGTGTGGCCTGAAGTCGTATACTAAAAATGGCAACAACTTGAAGTCGATGCTCATGCGAAAACCAGTAGAATACCGAGTAGAAAAGGCTGTAAGATCACGAGAGAAGAAAGTAATGGAAGATGAGCTTGAGACTGTACTAAACACAGGAGTGGGCACGTATCGAGTGCCATGCGGTGAGAGTGATGCTGCACATATTGGTGAAACACGGAAAGGTGCACACACTAGAGGGGGCCAGCGTATGGCAGAAGTACGAAGTCAGGACGCAACTAATAGCTTTGCATCTAACTGAAATTGACTGTAAATTTTAAGGACTGAAATTTTACATCTTTTCATCAACAGACTATCGAAGATTAGCAAAAATACGATGGAGTATTTCCTTTTTTGAATTTAAGTGTTACTCGTACGAATCTGGACTTTTGTTAAGAGAAATGTGAAAAAAAAAATTCCGGGTGTCTTCAAGGATTTGAGCCATTTTTCCGGGTCTGGAAATATACTTTTATTTTCCTGGACTTTTCCAGGTTTTTAAGACTTGCATGAACCCTAGAGAAAGTATAAGCTAAGCCTTCAATAACGGCCCAGCTGGCATGATACAGGATGTCCTTCACATCACATAAAACGGATGCTTAAATAAAACAAGAGTATACAATGTATAGTCATTGAAATAAACACAGGGCAAAAAGAAAATTGAAACGATGTAGAGTAGGCCTTTGTGAGCAACAATTTACTGCAACTGGGCAAACAAGTGGATGTCTGAAATAGTGCAAGTGTCTCCAATAATGCCATGCTCTAGTGATTTGGTAATGTAATAATCCTCCAGCTATTAACCCTTTAAGTGCTGGCGACGAGTATACTCGCCAAAAACACAAGCACAGCTTTGAGTCCTAAAAACAGAGTCCAAAGTATGCACGAGATGGCCAACAATGAAGAAAAGACAACAATACTTGGTTCCCTTAACAAGCCGACTATAGAGACGGCTGTGGCCGAGCTGGTAGAGGCGTGTGCCTGAAGTTTAAGAGCTCCTTCAAGTTGCTAGTTTGAGTCCCGTCCAGGTTTCCCCTACTTTTGTGGAGATAGAAAATTAATTCAGCAGTTAAAGGGTTAATAGAGCCTTTACAGTAATCATATCACACACTGGCAACGAAGTCTTTATTTTTTGTCTAAGATAACTAGTCCCTGAAAGAAACAATTTTTTAACAATAGTCTATGCGCTCATGAAACTGAGCGGCTTACCTGGAACTGTCTTTTGGTCTCTTCCTTTAAACTTTAACTTGTCTTCTCTTTTAACTCGCAAAGACGTTGGCATAAAGCGGATGACATCAACACTCAGGTTTCTACATTAAACACAGACAGAAAAAAAAAAAAACTGGTTGAAAACTTAAGCAAAAGTAAAGCAGTTCCTGGTTAGTTCCAGTATACTACTAACATTTTCACTAGGTCTAACCCAGGTGACTGCACAGACAAACTTGGGATGGAATATATTTCAATAGGCTGCATAGAACAATGTTTTCTTATATCCACCATAACTTCAAAACAACACAATCGCACCTGTCCTTCGTATTAGTGTTTATCTGGAATATTGTTTGAATCGCAGTAGATGCTGTACATAACCAATTACTGCCTTTCTGACCCCAACTGGCAAAAATTGGTACCCGGTCATTAAAAAAAGTTACCGACCGATTTATGATAACCTGTCGTCAACATCGAAAAGTATAAATGAACAAAGCATTCTTCCTGCAATTCTAAATTACTCCCCAACCATTTGTGCATAATTGAGAGACCAAACAATCAAAACTTATGATAACTACAGCTTTACAAAATGATGTTTCATAAGATACTTTGCTAAGATCTTTCAATACACAGGTCATGATACACATTCACATGGTAGTATTTTGTGGAGGAAATGATCACTAAGCTGTGGTTGTCAATAGGAATTTGGGAAAGTTTTCTTATGAATTCTAAACAAGGCACAAAAGTGGAGCCAACTTTGCATTCCTTTAACAGGCATTTGTTTATATTTGCATTTCTACTTTGATAGTCATGAAAAACATCATTAAAGTTCATACTGTGAAACTAGACGAAAACCAAATTAAAGTAAAGTGGATGTGAAATAATGCTCATTTTCACATCCAAGACACTCACACTGTGTGACAAATTTTTGACAACTCCCTGTTGCCTTCTTCAGGCTTCCAAAGACTCGGACAGTGTCTGTTTACATCGTCTGCTGTTCGTTCTGGTCGAATACAAAAATGGCACCTCATGTTGCCTCCGGTATTTGTAGGGCTGCATGCCTTGCTTCCGTTCTCCACTATCGTTGCAGGACGACACATCATGAGATAAAATGGGAAGAAACAAAGACTCCTTTAGCCTCCAACTCTGCACGTGATAAACAGTGAAGTGCATAGAATCTCTAACAATAAAACACCACGAAAGCCGTGATGTTCCTCTTATGAACATTCAAGGACCCTCTAACCCGAATGTGGAGCCCTTGAGTAACGTTGAGCTTGACCTGCAATGAAGTAGGCTGTAGGATCATGGAGAACAGAAGCAAGGCATGCAGCCCTACAAATACCGGAGGCAACGTGAGGAGCCATTTTTGTATTCGACCACAACGAACAGCGACAATGTAAAAAGAGACTGACCGAGTCTTTGGAGGCCTGAAGAAGACAATACGGAGTTGTCAAAATTTGCCAGAAGAGTGAGCGTCTTGCATGTGAAAATTAGCTTTATTTCGATTGACATTAACCTACTTTGATAGTATGTTAAATTCAAATTTTAGAAGACAGTTTATTTATGTAAAAAAAAACCAATAATTTAAAGACAACATTAGTTTTTACTTATCCTAAAATACTTAAACCTTAAGTTTTTAGCTTTAATCGTTTGATTAAATGCTCGTTGGTCAACGACCTTAAAATTCATGTTTTAAGCGGTTTCAACTGCTCACTGCCACATGGCGCTGCTCGTCGATTGCCGGGGATTAGCGAAAGCGGGGATTAATTGCTTCTTCAGAAACTCCGAGAATGTGAGGAAACATCTGAGAAGCAAGGTTGTGAGACAAGAGAAGAGAAAAGCAGCAAAGAACTCTGCACCACAGAAGCCCGCTAAAGAAAGACTCGTGGGAAGCCAGGAATAACTACACAACGAGTACCAGACCCAACAGATGCACCTTAGGAAAGGAGGAGGAAAAAGACGAAGAAAGAAAAAGGAGACCCAGCGCAAGATAACTTTAGCGAACGACTACTTGCCAATACCAGTGCAGTCTACTTGATCCCATATGCAGAGTAGCCACTAGGCTGTGTAGGTGAAACAATTCGTAGAGCTAGCGTTAGGTTTAGAGTGCTATAGCCCTTCATGAGATTAGAACCAAGCATAACATCAACTGGCCTGAGACAAAAATCGTGCTAAAGGCCAACACCAACAAGGAGGCACACTTCTGGGCATTGGAAGTGACAGAAATACAACATTGCAAAGAAAGAGGTGTGCCATTTATGAATGTACAGGAACCAGCATCCAAACAGACAAGGAAAATCGTGACACCTAAATTGAGTGAGAAGTTTGACATTAATTGGCATGAGGCAAAAACGTCAACTTTATAAGAGAGCACCCAGCGTAGCAATGACAGGCACTCACTCCTGAATAATCCAAGGATTAAACCGCGAAAAAAAATTGTCAGTTCTCAGGCCCTGCCTTGTTACTTTTTTTTAGTTAAATAAAAAAAAAGTTACCCGCACAAGTGTACTTAGGAAAAATTTGTCCGCCCGATGCTTCCCTGCTGGTCAGGTTGTACTATGTCAACGAAGTAGGAGGGGAGAGCTGCAGTGCGAAGTGTTGGCATATTATTTACGTTTGCTGTTCCCCGGGCCCAGTGCAAAGCTTTACTCGTTATTGGGGTGTCCTGAAAAGACATTAATAATCTAAAGACTTTTTTTAATACTAGTAAGAAGTGGCATAGAGATAAACTATATAATGCTGGAGGTATGGTTAGCAAACGAAGGGTCAGACGGGGAACAGTAAGCTTCCAAACAACAATCCGTAAGATATTTTTAGATTTTTAACTCCTTCATACAGTGTTGAGCATGAAGGTGATGGATTTTATCTCCTACCCTGCCTACCCACATTTGCCTTATACGAATTTAAGTTGGAAAGTAAGCTTACAGGTGCTTTTTGGTCCCATTTTATCGAGTGTTGGTTTTCCTGAGTAACAGTTTTGCTACATGAAGTCAAATCTATTTCCAATGAGAACAAATGGAGAACTGTGAATAGTTCGTGTAATCGTAGAGCCTGCTCCTGTCGACGCACCGGGGCGGGGGGGCGGGCGCAAATATACAACAGCCAGCCATCAGCGCTGTAGTAAGCAGTGATTTCATCCTGTAGGCACGGTCAATAGCAGTGCTCTGGCACCTATTCTGTAGTGACACCAGAACACAATAGGATTGCCAAAGCCCCCCCCCCCCCCCCCCCCCCCCGGTCCCACACTATGCCTAATTAAACTTTTATTAATATAAACAACTGTAAAACCCCGGTAAAAACCCGGTAAAACTACATGGCCACCATGTCCTGAGGGGTTTTATTCTTCATTATTTTCACACGAACACTCGGTAAAATCCCCCGACGCGAACAAAACGCAGTACATTTGAAAACTTCGGGCAAGGAATACAAAACGCCGGATTCCCTGGCGAAAAGCAAAAAGAACAGAGCAAACATTACACACATCTGCCTTGTCCCATATCCGAAAACGAAGTGTCATTGTTGGGCTGGCGCTGGCTTGTTGGAGGCAACGATTGTTGCGCACCAAGTGGCAGATAGGCTAATCTTATTGCATTGCAAGTGTTGCAGGTGTTTTAAACTTTTAAGGGGTTTAAAAAATCGGGTAGAATAGCAAATCGAAAAAGATTTTAGCACATACTAGAGGTTAGTATTTTACAGATAGTAAGAAACAACTGTATTAGTACAAACAACTTGTACTTGTAACATTTACTTGTAAGTTATGAGCAACAGTTGGCGGTGAGCACGGAACAATGTTCCGAGGCAGCACCTTCCCCCCTTTCCCCCGGTAGCATCGCCACCGTTGACAGGAGCAGGTTCATGCGGTTTTTTTCTTATTTATTTATTTTTTCAGAATCGCCACATCATCTACGATTTTACGAACTACTCACAGTTCTCCATTTGTTGTCATTGGAAATAGATTTGATTTCATGTAGCAAAACTGTTACTTAAGGAAAGCAACGGTTAGTAAAACTGAACTAAGCTCCCAGTAAGCTTATTACTTTTTGACTAGCGGAATGGGAGATAACATACGTCAGCTTCATGGTCAATGCTCTATGTAGAAGTTAAAAATCTAAAAATATTTTAGGGATTATTGTTTGGTAGCTGGGCCATCCTCTTTTCACTCTTCGTTTGCTAACCATAGCCCAACACTAATTTTGTTTACCACTGCATGACTGGAAGTAATGGGGGGTTGGGTTGGGGGGCGGCGGGCAGCAAAAGGGGCAAGTTGTCGGACCCACAGAAATAGGTTTGATTGCATGTAGCAAAACCGTTACTCAGGAAAACCAACAATCAGTAAAATGGGACCAAAAAGCGCCTGTAAAAAACACCTGTAAGCTTACTTTACAACTTAAATTCGTTTAAGGCGGCAGGGTAGGAGATAAAATCTATCACCTTCAAGCTCAACACTGTATGAAGGAGTTAAAAATCTAATAATATCTTACGAATTGTTGTTTGGAAGCTTACTGTTTCCCCTCTGACCCATTCGTTTGCTAACCATACCTCCAGCATTATTCCGTTTATCTCTATGCCACTAATTATTACCAGTATATATATTAAAAAAATTAGATTATTAAGGTCTTTTTAGGGCACCCCAATAATGAGTTTACGGGTGTGGGTTTAAAACTTTGCACTGGGCCCGTGGCACAACAAACGCAAATAATATGCCAACACTCAACACTTCGCCTGCAACTCTCCCCTCCTACTTCGTTGACATAGTACAACCTAGCCAGGAGGGAAGCTTAGCCAAGCAGGGCAGCATCGACAGCGAATATTGGGAATGCCTCTGACTGTACAAGCATCAGTCAAGTTATAGTTTGAAATAGTTTAGAAATTTACTACCACAATCTGAACAGAAAGAAAACAATTTAAGATTTTAGATTTTAGATTGGCTTGAAACCAAAACATTTTCTTTCCATGGCCATATCAAAGCACAAGTTTCTAACAAGTATGGTATATTCACATTGTCTCAGGGAACGTTCTAGTATTATGTCATCATGAAATTGGCCACACCCCCCCCCCCCCTCGTCTTCAATTCCTCAACCCTCCACCCCCGACGTCATTTCTAACATTACTCCTCCCACCAAGAGGGGGTGTGTTTTCCCTGTATATCCACAGTTTTTCTGAGGGCTTTTTTTTGCGGTTGCGGGGTAGCGATGCTGGATGCTGACGTCATCAACTGGCCACCACCTCCTGACAATACTTGAACGTTCCGTTAGGCAAGTTTCGAAAAAAGTTTTAGAATAAAGAAACTCCTGTAGAAGCCCACATCGCTGTTTGCCGTGACGTCATCATAAGTTAGCCGCTGACGAACGAGACCAGCGGATCTTTAGCAGTCTGAGTGGACTAGCCCAGTCATGTGATACGCGCATCACGGCTGCGTGGTTTAGCAAGGCAGTGGAAGACAGAATTGAGCAACACATGGCGGACAAGAGACGCAAAAAGATAACGGCGTCGCAGTACACCATGTGGATACAGGACCCGCTTAGATTAGTAAGGCACACAAACCTTGGTTGTCTAATTTCAGTAAGAGATCATCACCTTGGAAGATTAGAATATTTTGCCATCCAAGCACATTTGAGTGAAAAGAAAAGCCTTATGAACATCCTGGCACCGGCAACTCCCAATATACAATACTTAGTGGATGAAAAAGTAAACAAACGCCTCTTACGAAAGTGGAGTTCCGCAGACTGACAAAAACAGAAGACGAAGAACGCGGCAGGGTTCAAATTTTGACGAAGAGCAACAGGGAGGTAAACAAGAGAAGAAAAACAAGTTTTAAAAATGCCTGAAGAAGATCGCAGGAAGCGCCCCAAAACCCCTTTCAGAGCAATTTTGCGAATACCAGACAGTATTTATTTTTTGAGGTGAGTGTACAGTATGTAACAATTCAATGAAACTTCTGTAGTTTTATATTTTGACTCATAACTTCTGAATGAGGTGGATCATTGGAAAGCTGGCAAGAAAATGTTTAAAACAATGTATTGAAACATTATTTTTCATGCACTACTAAACGTGTAAATATATACCAGCCTTCCCCAATGTCAACGGGGCCAAGTGCTGACCAAGCATGTGATACTCTGCTTATTACAGAGTACCGTATCTACTTGGCATTGGCGGATTAGTTATCAATTATTAACTATACTGCAAAAATATTATGCATGCAGATTTTCAAGTAGTTAAGGCCAGTGAAAACTAAATGCTTCTGCAGGAGCAGCAAGAAGGGTCCACCCACATGAAGCTGTAGCCTACTATATGAATGAACGTGTTCTCTGTTGGTGGCTTTTACTAAATGATTCAATTCATTACCTGTAGGAACTATTGCATAAAACTGAACAGCCAACATTCCCACTGTACATATTTAACTGGCTGCGAATGTAGATTTTAATCCTGGTCTGCGGAAAAGGATAAGATCTTCTTCAAAAGGTAACCATAGCAAACATTGCACTTACCTAATTTGAGGTTTGGCTTCAATGGTGGCAGCACTCTTCTTCTCATCATCTTTATCCTTTGGCCTACTAATCAAGCTAGGTGGAGCACTCAGCACGTTTGGATTGGTTGCTGAAGGTGGTTGTTGTTGCTGCTGCTGCTGTTGTTGCTGCTGCTGTTGTTGTTGTTGCTGCTGTTGTTGCTGCACAACATTTGGTACCATGCCTGGGGGTGGAGGCATGACGGCAAAACCAGGAGGCCGGAGTAGACGAGGTGGTGGGATACCTAATAAAAAAAAAATTACACAAACTTCAGGAAGACTGTTATTATTACAGGAGACAATAGCGGTAAAAACTGCACGTGTGGCTGGACCACAGTTTTTTCATGGAACTCCTATTCCATTGTTTTTTTTATGGTAATTGAATTATAGCTCATGAATATGATGACTCGTGACCTTTACGTCGATTGTCCATATTTCACAACTTATGTCCTATATCTGTTTCTACAGAACGGAGCCGGGATTTACAACTAGAGAATTTGGGAGAATCATGTTTGCCCTATTAGACTGGAAGAGAAAACCCATAAACTAACTTTCAACGGCAAATGTTGAGACATTTGGGCACCGGGCGGTTTTACCTTAATTTTGGCATGCTGACTCCGAATCTTCCCGGCCAAGTCGAATTTCTCCTCCCAAGCCCGGAATTCAAGATGGCGTCCAAAAATGGTGACCAAAAAATAGATTTTTGCGGAGGGAGTCCTCCGTCCGCGGTAACACAGTGCGCGGAACGGGCACGGCATGACGTAGGTCGAGGTACGAAGATTAGTCCTGTTGGGGGCAGTGTGTAGCACAGCTGCACTGGTTGAAAGTAAAGGAAAGACCAGCGGGCTGCATGGCCGAAGTTTGTAACAAAAAATGGAAAAGGAAAAGGACGCAGTAGGATGCACAGGTGGTGGGGGCACGGAAGGATATTATCCCCCTGTGATGAAATTACAGCATGTAATAATAATACCGTAAATCGTGAATTAAATGCCCATGGGCTTATGCAGTTAATTTGGCAAAAATAGGGGGGTGGGCTTTAAATCAAGCATTATCAATTTTCTAACCTTTCTATACATCTATCGAAGCTTTTGAACGATCTCTGAAAAACCAATTTGTACATCCTTTTAATTGCTGTGAAGAAGGGAGGAGGCTTAGGTGAGAGATGTCTTGTGCAGGTGCTAGGAGCTAAAGGAAGAGTCCACTATTACTACAGGGATGGAGAAGCGGCCAGTAAACATAGCAACCAGTACTATCTTTATTCACATCACATAACTTAATTTTAGGTAATTTTTTGTAGAACAACAACAATTTGAGTGAGGGGGGGGGGGCTTTAACTCCACTATTTCATGTTTTTGACGTAACAGCATTTTAGGGGGTGGGCTTTAGCTTTAACTGGGCTTTTAATACACGATTTATGGTAAGGCATTCTTCAATTTAGAAAAGGAATATACAGGGTATCATTGACACCGCTAACGTACATCCTTGTAAGAGTAGAAAACATACATGGGTATAAAACCTGGGTCAAAGATAAAACGTACATGGGTATATGATAGGACGTGGACATAAAACTGAGTCAAATGATAGCCTTTGTTACATCCATCAAATGCAATTTGAGCTTTTTTTAAAAAAGATAAACATTGGTCGAGGCCACCAAGTCTACTATTTGTCCTGGCTCTCCTCCAGTCAACCCTCCAATCGTGTCCCCTGGTGCAGCCAGAGCGAACTACAATAAGAGGTGTGCCTTACCTTGGTATATATTCATACGAATCAATTTAAAGCAAAGTCAATAATGTGTCACCTGAATTCAAGACATTCAAGCTTTAGTTTAATCATGCGTTGGCCGTATGAAAACCTATGACAACCAGGCAAATACTTGGTGAATTTTCTCTGTACACTTTCAAGTTTATGGATGTCTTTTTTTAAGTGTGGATTCCAAACCTCCGAGCCGTATTCCAGAACTAGTACTGGTTCTTGCGTATGTTTTAATACGCATTAACAAGGGTGTCAGCCTTCCTAACCTGAAACACCTTCTAATTAAATAGGCCCTTCTATGTCCTTTAGTGGCAATTGATACGCAGTGTATTGAGAATTTAAGGTTACTAGTAATAATAACCCCTAAGTCGGTATGTTGTGAAGCGGGGTATATGTCTTCACCATTAAGGAGGTAATTTTCAGTCATGGGGGCTCTAAATGACATGGAGACACATTTATCAACAGCTAATGGTAATTGCCATTCATTGGTAATGGTAATGCAGGAGAGAAAGGAAGGCAAAAGCTGACTTGCCAGTGGTTGAATGGTTCGTTAGGTAGCTGAACGTTTGGCTACAGAATGTTGAGAGGAACGTGAGGATAAGTGGAGTCAAGTGAGAGCTGACGGAGGAGACCAACCTGGCTGCTACCGTCTGCACCTTGAGTTGAAGTTTGAGACAGGCAAATAGTTTCTTAGTGTGAGAGAGTTCGTCGGAGAGGGAATGTAGGTCCCGTACGGGAGGCGGTTGACCACAAGGGATGGGAGACGTGTTCGCGATATTACAAGGTATGGAGAATGACTCAGAAAAGAAGGGATTCGGTGGCTCGAAGGAGCCCTGTTCTGTTGCTAGTTTTAGGAACCTCCACGTCTTCCGCAATAGGTGGAACTGGGAGTGCGGGGGGTGTTATCCCGTGGCGTCCCTTTAGCACAAGGCATAGGAACGTGGAAACGGAGGTGGAGGCGGAAGGCAGAAATGCGGATGGCGGAGGCTCGCGAAGCGAAGTGAACGATGTGGCGGCTAGAGAAGGAAGGATCTCAGCACGGTGAAGTAGCAAGAGAATCGTAAAGGCTATGCGCAAACTGAAACCATGCAGGATATGGTGGGCCGTGACGGCCAAGGCGTCATTCATGAAGGAGGCTGCGCAGGAAGATGTGCAGTGGGTATGGTCGTGACAGGTGGTAAGAGCCCTTCCTCCGTGTTACAGACCAAGGCCTGTTGGGAGGAGTAAGGGCTGACGTGATGATGATGTTCCTGCTTGGGATGCAACCTCCCCCCCCCCCTCCCGTTCTGGTACGGACGGAGGCTGAGCAGGGGAAGCGAGGGGTAACATGAGGATCGGTACAGACAACAGGCAATAGTAAAACTGGCGAAGCGAAAGAGGGTGTTGCGGAGGCTGGGTCGGAAGAAGCGACTGGGGCGGACGATGTGATGGATGAGCCGAATTTCTGAAAAGCCCCTCTACGGGCAGCGGAAGGGAAGTGGGAGAATGAGGGTAGGAAAAACCACTGACGATGGCTGCGGACGCTGTCTGTAGACGGAAGAGAGTGCCATAGGAACCTGGCAGGCGCCTGGGAGATGTAAGAGCGGCGGAAGGAGGCGGGCCCCTCCCCAGTGGCGGAAACAGAGAAATCTTCTGTGTGCGGAAGCCCAGAAACCATCCCAGGTTGGGTCGAGGAAAAATCGTAGTTTACGCGGACCTGCGGAACGGAAGGTTGATGAAATCGAACGTCCGTCTGTCTTGTGGCAACACGTTGAAAGGAGGAACTAGGAGTACCACCGGAGGAGGAGGCCAATTCCGGAGGTGGAAGGTCCGTTCAAGAAGCGGAGGAGCTACAGTCACGGAACGCAGCGGTGCGTATTAGCGGTTCCAGAATAGGAACAGTAGACGAGAGGCCTTCCGAAGGAAGGATGGAAGAACATGGTGAGCCCAGCAGGGCGGAGGAGTGTCGTCCTGATTGAACGAACGGATGAAGCCGCCATAAAACCGTTGCAAAAGCAACGGAGGGCGTACATAATCCAACAGGAAAAGGTGCGGAGGAAGGCGCCCTTCTGCTGAGCGGAGGTATGCGGAAGGTGGCGATGGGAAAGCTCGGAATGACCACTCGCGATGATCGCCCTAGGAGAAATAATGCCAACAGCTCGCTGCGCCGGAGCTTATATAAGCAGACCCAGGCCCGCACAGTACGGTACGAGCTAGGCAGGGAAGACAACATTCAAGATTCTAGGGGAAATACATCTCAAAAGGGGAAACTGCTATTAAAACAGGTAATGTATATATTTTCGTCGGCTATAAAAATAAAGGATGTCAATCGAAGCACTCATAAAATAATGTGAAGGGGGTGTCCCAGAAGCAAAGAATACCGTCATCTGCTCCACGAACATTAGCACAAGCGAAACGTACAATTTCTACTTAAAACAAAGCTGTCCGATGCTTACTCATTGGTGCCCATAAGCGATATGACCACAATAGCGGCCTGCCTGCGTTAATAAAGAAACAGAACAGTGCCATCGGCGGGAGCTAGAGGGAACTAGAATTATTTGAAAATAATTAAATTAGTTTGATTAATTGGGTATTGAAAAGTGTAAATTAAGCGACTTTAGTACATATTACTGAAGATTAGTATTTTGCAGATACTAAGACACATAATTTATAATACTTTCTGAACGAAGGATATAAAGATAACATTTGGTAATCATACCAGGAGGTGGTCCAGGTGGCAGCCGTAATGGAGGTCCTGTCATCCTGGGCGGCATACCAGGTGGTGGTCCTGGAGGTCCAGCCGGACGGCCTGGAGGAGGCCCTGGAGGCAAACGCATTGGTGGAGGCATGCCCGGCCGAAGAGGAGGCGGCCGGAACATCATGTTTGGAAGACCAGGAGGAGGACCTAAAAAAAAGTAGAATGTGTTATAACTTAAATAAACGATATCATGAAGTGTGCCACAACATTTGGACCTGATTATCCCTTAAACTGTTTTGAATCATGACAATACAGTAGATGTTAAGATGCAAGCAGGAATTACCAAAGTGTGTATTTTTTTATGTAACCATTGGCAGCACATGAAAGTTAAAGCACCTTAAATGTTCGATTCAGAAGGTCCCATGAATCTAAGGCACTGGTAAGCCTTGAAATTAGGTTTTACCTTGGATGGTAATCTAAACGGGAGCGCCACTCAACGTTAAATTTTGCATTAGAAAGGTAATACACAGTCAGAAGTTAACATCAAGATACTGCAAGAAAGAACTCGTACACTAGAAATAAACCACCTTTACGCACTAATGTTTCGTCAGAGGGGCATGACCCAGATTCGAACCGACAACCCAGTTCGTCCCCAGATCACTGACGTAATGCCTTTGTCAATATGGACACTACTCCACTTGCATAAATATGATCCACTGGACCTGTTATTAAGGTCACATCAGCGACCACAACTCCATTCGACCGAGAATGCATGCTGCAATAGGCAATGGAGAAGCAATACAAATAAATATCAAGGTTCAACGAAGATATAAATAAATATACATATTATAAATCGCTGTAAATTATGCAGGGTGTTTCTTAACCCGATACAAAGGAATGATAAACGGTCCTATAAACATGTGTGTGGAAATGCTCCCTAAGGGCACTGCGGCCCTTCGAAGGTGGCTCCCAAAACCAGGTCCCATCTCAATACCACGGAATACATTTGAGCTACAGCGATAAGCTTTGGTGTGCAAAATTACAGTAATAGGGGCTACGAATCCACCACAATAAGCAAGATAAAATCCACACAGGGAGGGGCCAAACTGATGTGGGGGGAAGGGGGGGGGGGGCACCTAGCTCCTCATGTTGCTGATGTTCAACCAACGTCGCACCACGTCCCATACTAGAAATGGATTCCCCAGAAAGGGACCCACAAAGGGAGCCTCTTGTTGTAAACCTGTACGTCCAAATGGTTTTGAAAAATGGATTGAAAGAAAGCAATGCATGGTTCAAATTGAACGAACAAAACCTTGCTTTATGTAATAAACAGGAACCAGTTGGCCATCACAGGTCAAACGTAGTATTACTACGGATTACCATCACATCCTGGTAACATATGACATTCAGGTCCGAATCATTCAGGATCGACATTATTGCTTTTGTATTCACTTTATAATTCACGTACGACATTATTGCTTTTCTATTCATGTTGTGACTAAAGTCCGAGTAATTCAAGTCCGACATCGTTGCTTTTATGTTCACTTGGTGATTCAAGTCCGAGTCTTTCAAGTCTGACATTGTTGCTTTTGTGTTCGCTCTGTGGTTGAAGTCCGTACAAAGCCCATTTATGGTAACGAGGGAATGACCGATATTCATTTCATGTGTGGACATTGAAAAGTAAGGCCCATGAAGTGCAACATCTTTACCCAGGTTCAGTTTCCACACCGACGCCTACTGACAAGCGCACACTAAGACAGCATGGCACGGTTCAGCACCCCACCCCCCCAATACTGATGGTGGAAGGCCTAGGACTATTCGGACACCAGCAATCAAAGAGGCGATCTTGGAAATGGTAGAGCAAACCCCCTGAACAAGCAGAAGACGAATTGCTGCCAAGTAGGGGTTTCCCACGAGACTGATTAGAGACCACTCCATTAACAGCTCCTATATCCATACGAGCTTCAGTGGTACATACGCTGCTAGACAGAGATCACGCACCAACGCTGGAATTCTGTCAATGGCTATTACAGCAGTGGGGTCGGAACCCATAATTCACTCGTACGATTCTGTTTACAGACAAGGTCCAGTTTACGAGAGATGCTATTATGAACTTCCATAACAATCACATCTGGGCAGATGAAACTCCCCGTGCAATCGTACGATAAGGGCACCAGCAGACCACGCCTTTTTCTGTGAATGTATGGGGCGAATAAATAGGGGATCATTTGATAGGGCCATTTATCTTGCCATGGATCCTGAATGGTGATAATTACCTACATTTCCTGCAATACGATTTGCGTAATTTATTAGAGGAGATGCCACTGCATAAGAAGCAAAATGGCTATTTTATACACGATGGCCAGATCACACTTCCAAATTACTGTCCGAGACCTTCTGGGCAATGTCGACCCTAACCAGTGGATTGGTAAAGGGGGCCCCATAGCCTGGCCCGCACGTTCCCCAGACTGTAATCCCCTTGACTTTTACTTTTGGGGCACTTGAAGACGCTTGTCACTAGCCAGTTCCAGATGTTGAGGAGGTACTCTGTGAGCGGATAGTGGCTGGTTTTCATTACGTTCGACGTACTCCTGGAAGGCTTGAACGGGTACTGCAGTGAATGGGACGACACATGGAAGTATGCATCGGGATTGGAGGGGGATATTTACTTTAAATGTGTCATTTAATTATCTTTTGCAATGTTGGGTGTCCCCAAACACAGAGACCTCATATTGTGATATACTATTGACAATGTAGTGATGAACCCCATTTTGTATCATTGATTTCACTAGATGTCACTTGATTTCACTAATGAAAGAGGTTTGTGCATGACACTCGTGTGGTTTTTGTGCATTAAAAGGCCTCAAGTTGACCCCTGTGGGGCCTTTGGGAAAAAAGGGGTGGGAATCCAAAGCCAACTACGTGGTCCTGATTGGGAGCAAGTGATGGAAATCCGTAGTAGTACTACGTTAGACCTGTTGTGGCCAACTGGTTCCTACGTATCGCAAGGTTTTGTTTGTTCAATTTGAACCATGGAGTGCTTTCTTTCAAACTGGTTAGTTCCTACTGGTTTACAGCAAGAGGCTCCCTTTGTGGGGATTCCATTTCTTGTACGGGACATGGCACAACGTTGAACATCAGCAACATGGCGGGGGGGGGGGGGGGGGGG
>JAHWFP010177465.1:81312-92220 GCA_023313725.1 Lithobius niger
ATCCACCACCACACCTATTTTTACAATTCTCAAAGTAACACGGATTAATAAACAAAAACGTATCGTTAAAAGTTAAAAGTAAGGGTCTAAAAGTCAAAACCTGTAAGGAACACGGACAAGCTTTGACTGTAAGGGTCTAGGTGTCAAATTTGGCCAGTAAGACGCTGCTAAGCATTAGACCCTTACTACCCGGTGATCATGTTAACGAATTAGTAAGGAAAATTGGAAATCATCCAACAGCGAAAGTCATACACTAGAAATAACGTAGTTCAGTAAGCCACCTTTATGCACTTACGTTAAATCGGAGTAGCATGACCCGGATTCGAACAGGCCACCCAGTTCGCCCCCAGATCACTTGCATAGCACCTTAATCTCTCCGTTGCACTCCGATGAAACGTAAATGCATAAAGGTGGCTTACTGAACTACATTATTTCTAGAGTACGATTTTCGCTGTTGGCTAATTTCCAATTTTCCTTAATATTATTTCCAGCGATTTATGTCTATTTATTAATGACTTAGTAACTCAGACATAATAGGTGTACTCGCTTACGCTTGTAGCAGGTTGTCGTGTTTGGAATCGCTGCCATGTTACCAAACCGGAAAAAAATGTCAACCTAAAGCAAAGTAGGAAACCCAAACCCACACTATCATTGAATCATCTCATGGGCCTTTATAGGACGAGTTCGGACAGCTGTTCGTCAAAAACCGGGTAGTAAGGGTCTAATGCTTAGCAGCGTTTTACTGCCCAAATTTGACACCTAGACCCTTACAGTCAAAGCTTGTCGTGTTCCTTACAGGTTTTGACTTTTTGACTTTTAACGATATGTTTTTGTTTATTAACCCATAACCGCCTGAAAGAACTTTAGACCCCTTTTTTTTAAAGTCTTGGTACTTGGGTCGGTTCTTGGATTCGAACCGGCATTCTCTCGGCTTGGAGCCGACGACGCTGACCACTGGGCTGTGACTGCCCGCTTTGCTCGGGGTCCCCGGGGACCCCTCACAAAGCTCGCGCTGGGACTTAGTTTTTCGCCGTTATACGTTGAAGGTGTACGTTCGTATCTAGGCGGTTATGGGTTAGCTGAGGGTCGAAAAAATACTCGATTGCAACTAATAACCCATAACCGCCTGAAAGAACTTTAGACCCCTTTTTTTTAGAGTCCATATGGTACTTGGGTAGGTTCTCGGATTCGAACCGGCATTCTCTTGGCTTGGAGCAGACGACGCTGACCACTGTGCTGTAACTGCCCGCTTTGCTCGGGGTCCCCGGGGACCCCTCACAAAGCTCGCGCTGGGACTTAGTTTTTCGCCGTTATACGTCGAAGGCGTACGTTCGTATCTAGGCGGTTATGGGTTAATAGTATAGTACTTGACGGGGGCGTACTTTTGTGAAGATTCAATATTGAACACGCAACTTTCTCCACAATTATAAAGATTAATGGGAAAAAAACCTGGCAATTATTTATTAGGAAGCATGACATAACTGCTAGGTTTTAATTTTTTTTTTAATCAGGTTTTCTTGGTGTAAACAGATCTGCTCCTCACCTGCCTACGGTACTTTACTTTACTTTATCCATTTTAAAACACCCCTTTTTTCCTCTCATATTCGTCTTTCATGTTAAAATTTTGTTGTCGACACGTACGTTGAAATTTTTTATCTGCAAGGTGCACCATAATTTAATGTGACCCTGGAAAGCCAAACAAAACATCAAATACAATTTTTAATCGTTTATTCTGATTATTAAAACGGAAAATTATACTTCTATTTTGTTAAAAATTGTAAAGATATCTCAATTGTATAGGTTCCGAAAACGATGTCAGAATTGTGGCCTTGAAGGAGAAGGATGAGATCAGTTCTTCTCAGCATTGGAGCACCTTGCCAATAGAGTTGCAGGCTTATTCTGCAGCGCGCGTTATCTTTTACTGTGTCAGACCATCCACCAATGCAAATATACATGAAACGAGGGTGGAGAGAGATTTAATTAGTTTAAGTTCAGGGCTCGCAAAGTCCATTACAAAATGTGTAGCACAACTGCGATGCAATATACATGTTTGCATCACAATTGCAAAATATTGGTTAGCAGTTTTCAAGAAACTTAATTATTTTTCTAGCAGGCAAAAAGGAGAATTCTTTTTACTTTATGGTTCAACTAGAAAAAGAGAATGTGGACCATCAACGTATAAATTGATTTCTGATTTCTAAACATTGTATTTGTATTACGATAGTATGTTAGTGTATTGTCTAAGGAATACTTCAACTTCATTGATTGTATGTAGATAAAAATTAACTTCTGTTGGAATTTGGATTTAGAGCTTTCAGTTATGCCTCAGCAGCTGATTTTACAGTGCTGTAAGCTAGTCCTATCTTTTTGCCCCACGCTGGCAATTTAAAAGTGGCGTCACAGTATTTTAAAGGATTGTTTTATTGTAAAAGTATTTTTTTAACATACAGTAGTTACACGTTACGTTACACCACACGTTGCATCACTAAACTGATGCGCAAATATCAATTTTACATCCAAAATGTTTACAGTTATGGTGCAAACAGCGATGCTATACGGCTCATTTCGAACCCTGAAGAATTTTGGTTTTAGATACAGAAAAAAGATGTAGTTTGAGGAAACTTAACTCATGGCATACCAGTTCTCACTATACTACCATCACTAAGACTAATACTAATAGTATTGTACGGTAGTGACCAAACAGTATTGCGGTCCACCTTTAGTACCGGTCTATTGCCCAGTGCCCAACCCTACACCCATGCAAGTGATTTACTCAATGGTAAGAAAACGCGTGAAAGCTATACATCAGAGCGCAGTGCCTGTGTATTGAAGCAGTGCCACTTCATGGCTGTACCGAAGAGCATGGGGGTTAAGGGAGGGTAGCAGCTTCATAAAAATTTGCATTGGTGGCAAAACTGAAACTTAGGTTGTTCTTTTGCTGATCCTTCTTCTCTATTAGCCCATAGTGCCATGATTTAATCATTTAAAGGACTTTTAGTCAAATCCAGCGATGACCTAAGAGGTACAAATGCCTCCAATCCCCCAACCTCAGAAAAAATCCCTCCCCACATCTCTTTACTCAGATTTAACAATATTTATCAATTCAAAATCGATAAATCATGGCAAAAACTTTACATTTGAAGGGTTTTCTTTTTTGCCCTTATTGTGTTGAATAATAAAATAAGACAGGCTAAATAACATCCTAGCAACATTTAAGCTTATTTGTGCCCAAAAGAAACGTTTCCTTTAGTCGGAGGAATTCCAGGGCAACATTGTATTATGTATGGCTTGTTCACTGTATTAATTTTATTAACTGAAGAAAACGACACACATTGCAGTTGTTGCTAAATAAGGACTAAATTTTGGATATCAGTACCAGAAAAATGTTGACTACTGGCTCGGTGTAGGTGCAACAATGCAACCAGTATGTAGTTTACAATTACCTGTAACTTTGGGTTTTGTTTTCGCCTTTAATTTCTCTATCTCCAGTTCATCGTCTTCGTCATCACTGAGGACAGGTGGCGGGCCTGGAGGAACACCTGGAGGTGGTTTCATTTTGGCCAGTAAAGTTTTACCGCTAAAAAAATTAAATCACAGAACTTGTAAAATTCTTCATTCTAAACTGAACCCAATTAAAAATCATGTCAGTTAACAATTTGTTGTAAGTCGATGCTTGCCAAAATGGCTGTACCCAACTTTAAAAAAAATAATACTTACGTAAAAGCTGACGCCTTCTTCAGAATTGACTGTGGCTGTGCTAGGGAAGCAGGAATTGGCATAGGGATGTCACTTGGTAAAGGAATGTGTGAAAATTCTGAAACTAAAACAAAAAATTGCATGGGATTTCAGAAAAATTACCATTTTGGAATCATAAATAAATAAATGGCTATGAATATAAGACGAATGGCTTACACATAAAGCCATGGCTATACCATTATTTACCAATATATCCCAAGTGTCAGCCAATACCAAATAACAATTGATAGTTCTACCAGAAAACGTTGTAATTCTACGAGTACACGACTGCGGTTGTACCATCGGGTTCAACACCTTCTTACTGCTGACCCCTGCCAAGGCCAGAATAAAAAATTCACTAGGATTTCGTTCTTACCCAACTTCCGGCACGCATGCTCCCTGCTTCCATTACCTTGACCGACACTTTAACGGAGATGTACAACTGCACAGTCGCATGTTCAACTTCAAAGAATTACAATTCTCCTGCAAAAACAGGTATGTTTTCTTGTATAATTAACAATTATTACTCGTGGCTGTGATGCCTTGCGTCGTATCCGCCTTAGCGGTTGTACCATTGGGTAGACTGGATGTTGGCAAGTGACCACCATGACACCTAACACCAACAGTAACCTCTCGAGAACGTTCAGTTAAGCACCCTGGTAGTACCAGCCATCATGGATCAATACCCAAACTTGTAATTACTCCACAGCTCCAGCAAACATTACTGGATAGCACCAAACATTATCAGACCAGTAGCCAAAGCAACCAAGAGGCAAATTATTTAGACAAATACCACACAGTTTTTAAATGAAAACTACATGTAACCTATGAACTTTTGACAATGAAAGTAAAAGCTTCCATTGCCACAAACAATCTCCAGGTCTCACTACAACGTATAACAGCCATGACATCTGGTCTCTTGACACACCCAGACCATCTATCAGCTCGTAAGCATTGCAACGCCTAGCTAATGCAAAGGCAATTACCAACCCCAGGCCACACAAGTTCCAAGATCTAACCTTGGATCACAGCCATGGGTAGCACTAACCACACCACTGCGTACGTAAACAATACGTGTAGGCTGCACTAAATACATGTAGGCAACATCTGCTAAGCATGCAAGCCACCTATAGCAAAAACCATATGCGAAGTACCTTGCACAGTACACATTCCGTGTATGCCTGCCTCCTTTAGCAACTGTAGCCTACATGTATTAAGTGCAGCCTACACGTCGTGTTGTTTGCGTAATGCAGTGGTGTGGTTGGTGCTCCCCGTGGCTGTTGCGCGAGCTTAGATCTCGGAACTTGTGTGCCCTGGAGTTGCTAATAGCCTTTGCACTAGCTAGGCATTGCAAAGCTTACGAGCAGATGGGTGTCTGGGGGGCAGAGCTGCTCATGAATACCGGTGTATCATTTTCATCTTGCAGCGAGTCTTCGTAGGGGTCAGGAGGTTGATGTACAAAGACCTGACGTGTAGGCCGACACAATTCTTCGAGCGCAGATGCAGAGTCCCAATTGTGGTCGAGAAAAGAGACGGGATGAGGGGTGAGCTGGACAGCGAAAGATTTGTTCCATGTTGATGAGTGGAAGGTCAGAGCACCGCCTCTTGGACGAGGTGATGTGAGCGGTTTCATGTTTCCGTTTCCTTGATGAGCCGATGTTGGAAGAGGGAATGCATTCCTGGACATACGACTTGTTGTGAGAAGATTAGGGCGGTGTCGGGGTCAATAGTTTGGCTTTACAGTTAAAATCTTTGATGGCACTGTCCATGAGTTGATGAATTGGCGGATAATTGCAGAGTAGCAATGGTCACGGGCGAAGGATGAGAGGATCAACGTGATGAGGACGACGAAAAATCCAATGGATGTTGCCTGAGATTAGTTGCTTTTTTCCTGGTTTTGTGTTGTCTCCGAAGCAGTGGTGAGGGTGATGGCGAGGCCGAAGGACGGCGTTGACCGCAAGGATGGGGGTATGCCGTGGAGAGTTCCAGTGCGGCCGAGGACGAAGGAAATCGTGGTGGCGAAGGGGATGGTTGGGTCAAGATGGTTGCGTCTTCGAGCGGAGGGGTGGATGGTGAGGGTGGAGTTCAGTGGGTTATCGTTGAGTCCATAGGGCAGCCGAGATGTGTCAGCAAAGGATCTTCTGTCAACAAAGGTTGCAGGTAAAGGATCATCTGTCAGGCGAAGGATCTCAAACGAATGATCCCACAAGCGAAGGATGGCACAGGTCTGAAGGAGCTGCCACGAAGAGCACCGAGAGAGAGCAGGCAGCAGCGGGTGAAGGTTCGCAGAGCAGTTAGCAGAGATGAGGAGGTACAGCAGGCAGAAGAACGTAGGCATGCGGCTGTGATTTTTTGCTAGCGAGGAACTTGAGGCCGAGAAGAACATAAGTCCGAAAGAGCTGCAATGATGGTCGGCGAGGGACAGAAGGCCATGAAGGAAGAAGGTCCGAAGTGGCTGTGATGCACGCTGGAGTGGGACAGCAGGTGATGGGTAAAGGTCCGATAGAGCTGCAATGATGGTCGGTAAGGGACAGCAAGCAGCGAAGGACAAAGGTTTGAAGTAGTTGCGATCATGAATGGTGAGGGACAGCAGACAGTGAAGGATGAAGGTCCAAAGGAGCTGCGATGATAGTCAATGACGAACAGCAGGCAGCGAAGAAGATGGTCCGAAGGAGCTGCGATGATAGTTGGTGAAGGACAGCAAGCTAGTTATGGATGAAGATTAGACAGGCTGCAGACAAAAGTTGGTGAAGGATGGTTGGCAGAAATGGACGCAGGTCCGAAAAGCTGTAATGATCGATGGCAAGGGACAGCAGGCCAGTGACAGGTGAAAGAAAACAAAGCTGCAGAAGCAGGTTGACGAGGGACAGCAGCAGAGAAGGATGTAGTCAAGACGCTGTGATCTAGGCTGCGAGAAGGATTGAAAGCCAGACGGGCTTCTGCTTCTGACCAGATCACCGCAAATTCCACTTTTTACATTTGTTACCTTGGATCTTTTTAAGGAGCACGGATATTTGCTACACCAGGGTACTTAATGAACAATTTATGGTAATGCAATAACCCGCAGTTAGATGCACCTGACATACACAAATTGATTACTATATTTACCTAATGTTGGCATTTGTACTGCAGGCAGAGGGATATCGTCAACTTGTACCTGCTGTGCATGCCTGACCGACTCTGGAACAGAATAAAACAACTTTAGTAGAAGACCTAGTGTGTTACTTGAGCGCACAATTGAGTTGGCAAACACAGATGGGAATGCCAGTCCCCACACAAACCAAGAAAGCCAAAAGTTAAAACTTGAACAGAATGGATGACTCACCAAAATAAGCGACTAAAATGTTGCGTCTCTTTTCATAGTCAACCTCTAATCTATAAACAACCAAACAAGTGGTAGATTAGTAAATTAGAACTGTTCTATTAGAAAAAAAAAAAGTAATGGCCAAATCTCGCCAAAAGAACTAGAATTTCAGTTAGTTAGAACCAAACTAAGGCAATGAAAAAAATTTTTTGGTTCTCGGGTATTTTTTCAAACATTTTTTTTTACGCTTGATACAGTATCTATAATTGTTCGATATCAGTTTCAGATTGTGGTATTAAATCTCTAAACTTAACAGCATGCTTGCTAGATAATGTAAGTGTAAGAAAGTTTCCCATTTTTCACATTTTTCATAGTAAACAATTGAGGGCCACTATTATTTATATTTTATGTTGCTAAAAAAGTCACCAAGGGAGGGAAGAACAAACTTATTTTTTTCAATCCCAGCTTAAGCAAATGCAGTGAAATATCGAAGGAATGTACTTGAAGCTGAATTATCAGCCATACCAAGGTGAATATTTTGGTTTGCAAGCACATGCCAGTTCACCTTCACATAATCCTCCTCACTATGTTACTTTTGGGATCCTTCCCTGCCATACAGTGCTTTGTAAATGCATGCAAATTTTCGTCACTTCTATTCTCACAACCTCCCCACTTCCGCCCTGCTCCCTAATCCCCACTCTTTGTCTTGCCACTGGCGTGGGAGGTCGACGGCTGAGTGGGGAGCATCAGCTTAAGTACATTTGCCTATCATATAGGAGTGGACGAGGCCCAGTTGGCGGCTACGTTGGGTTTGGTCGTACTGCGTTGTGGAGAAGAATGACGCGTTGAGGCCTGGGAAGAGAGTTGTTTGCTTCGAGCGAAGTGGAATACAGAAAATGGCGGTGCATGTGGAGTGCTGGTGTTGGCGAGTACTTCGAGACGGATTTGAACGTTGTTGAACGTTGTGTGGCGTATTATACCATACTGGATACGGATATATTAAGCGGTTGGCCTTGGTGGAACGCCAGAAGGGCGGATAAGGACCAGGGAAAAGCGTTACTGCCTCGTGAAGGCCGAGTTATAAGTAACAAGGTCACGAGGTTGGAAAATTTCTGTGAACAAGATTCACGAGGCGTACCGTGACCACGAGTTGATTACCGAACGAACGTTAATTCAGAAAAGATATGAATGCCAGAAGAGAGAGACAGATTGGCATTAGGGAGACCCGGCATTTGCCTGTGTGGCAGGCAGGTAGTTTGGCCGGCCGAGACCGAGATTGGGTGGCCATTGGTGCGTTGGCTTAGGCATTGCGGACTATAAACGGCACATCGTTAAGCTTAAGTGAGTCGTCGTCAGTAGCGAGGATTTGGCCGGGGCCGGCTGAGGTTGACGTGGATGCTCGGATCGAGCCCAAATTCTGTGAAATGCTGAAGCAAGGCGTAGTGGAAGTGATCCTGGCGGGCACGGTTGGCTTTGTCTCCCCAACACCTGGTGGTAAAACACCTGGTGGTAAAAGCTGATAGAACGCTGCGCATTATTTTAAATTTGAAGAACCTAAATGAATATGTACAAGTGCAGAATTGTGTGTTCGATAAGCTACCCATTGTGGTTCGGAATCTGCGTCAAAACTGGTGGGTGGCAAAAATAGACCTGTCGCAGGCATATTATGCAGTTCCAGTGGCGCAAAGCGTCAGACGATATCTGATATTCGCATGGAGAGGCATTCTGTACCAGTTTAAGGTTCTGCCGTTTGGCTTGGCTTCGGCCCCAGGCTTATTTATGGGCCTGGTTTGGATCGTACGTAGGTTCTTGCGCATTCAGGGCACGCTGGTGTTTACGTACCTTGATGACTTTGGATTCTTAGGCCGTTCGCAGGTTAAAATGCGCCGGGACGTGTGTCGAATGCTGGCCAAATGAATGGAGATCGATCTTGTGCAAGGAACCTTGGTGTTACCGCCCGGATGCACATGAGATATTGGCAGCGCAACTTGTTGGGGTGTTCGCAGCGAGGATGGTCGGCAGGCCAATTGTCAGTCGGGTCGAGGGGCGACCTGAGGTGGTGGTTGGAGACGTTGCAGCAGCCGGCGGTGTGCCGGGAGTGGTCGGCTCGACCAGCAACGATAGTGGTCTACACGGATGCGTCAGACATTGGTTGGAGTGCGTTGTTGGGAGACCTGAAAGTCCAGGGCCGGTGGATGACGGCGGAAGCAGCCATGCATATTAACTGGAGAGAGCTCAGGAAGATACAGTACGCGACGCAAGTGTTCCGTGAGCAGCTGCGTGGCCAGCGGGTACGAATCTTCTCGGACAGTGTCGTGGCGGTGGCCTACATCAACAACAAAGGGGGCTCGAGGTCGCCATCCCTGACCCGCCTAGTACGAGAACGGTGGTGTTTGCAACAGGACTTAGGGTGCCGGCTGGAGGCAGTATTCATCCCTGGAGTACATAAAACCACGGTGGACGGCTTGTCGCGGGGATTCCGGGACAGGTTTGATTTCAAACTCAGTAAAAAGGTGTTCGAGGAAATTTGGGAGCGATTCAGGGTGGCGGACATCGACATGTTTGCCTCTCCAGCGACAGCCCAGCTACAGCAGTTTGTGTCGTGGGGCAGAGACTGTGGATGCCTTCAGGGGGTCTTGGTCTGGGCTGTTCCTATACCTTATTCCCCTCTGTCCGCTGATTGGACAGTGCGTGCAGAAAATATGGAGGACGGGGTCAAACGGGCGATTCTGGTGATCCCAACTTGGACAGCAACGGCCTGGTACGTCCTACTGCAGGGCCTGAGAGGCGTGGGCCAGTTAAACCTGCCGAGGCAGGTGGACTTACTATGGGACCCATGTGAGGACCCCCCTTTGAGGATTCTTGGGGCCCCTGGCTTGTGTGGTGTGTGGGGGCACCATGAGGAGGCTGCGGAGCGTCGTGTCGCCGTCGAAGAAGAGATTCAGGTGAGATTCCAGGGTTATTTAGCACGTCTACTAATCTATCCCAAAAGTAACACAGTGAGGAGGATTATGTGAAGGAGAATTGGCGATTCTACCACAAAACTTGTTCTTGCAAAAAGAATCAAAGCTCTCCGAATAGAATCCGACGAAACTGTGTTAGTTGGAGTTCCCGCTCGCCTCCCTGTTCGGAATCTCGGGCGGCAGTGACCGCGAGCGAAAATGAGTGAGGATTAGGGAGTAGGGCGGAAGTAGAGAGGTAGTGGGGACGGACGTGGCGAAAATTTGCATGCATTTCCGGGAAGAAATGACGCAATTGATAGGCTTTACAAAGTGCCGTATGGCAGGGAAGGATCCCAAAAGTAACACAGTTTCGTCGGATATATTCGGAAAAATTCGATTCTCCTTGCGAGAATAAGTTCTCTGGTAGACTCTCCATTTTTTCTATTACTTTTTTAGCTGAATTTTGACATTCCAATTATAGACCAAACTACCGTAAATCGCCTAATAAACGCCCTGGCTTTGTTAACGCCCACCCCCCAAAAAAAACCTTAAGGTCAGAAATCGTATAGTAGCTTTATTAACGCCCCCCCCCTCTTCAATCGTTTTTTTTAGTCAATCGTGAAATTGACTAAAAGCTTCAAGCGTTTAAAGAAATCAACGTATTATCCCTTTAAATCTTGGTTGTTCTGCAGCAAAATTAATGAAAAGATTCATAAATTTTACGAAAACAACATTTAATTCAACACGATTCACGGGAGCATTTGTAATCGCGTAAAAGTCGGCAATATTAGGCCTATGCGATCGATCATTGATGTGCGTAATATGGATTCAGTCTAGTGAAAACGCCATACCTTTTTCTCATTTATTCTCAAATTTAGTTTATTAGATCGTCCTCCTTCCAATATCTAACATAATTCAAAGTTAAAA
>JAHWFP010177465.1:92620-111935 GCA_023313725.1 Lithobius niger
TTTTAACTTTGAATTATGTTAGATATTGGAAGGAGGACGATCTAATAGACTAAATTTGAAATAAATGGAAAAAAGGTAAAGCGTTTTCATTAGACGAAATCCATATTACGCACATCAATGATCGATCGCGTAGGCCTAATATTGCAGATTTTTCCGTGATTACAAATGCTCCCGTGAATAGTGTTGGATTAAATGTTGATTTCGTTAAATTTATGAATATTTTCGTTAATTTTGCTGCAGCACAACCAAGATTTAAAGGGATAAAACGTTGATTTCGGTAAACGTTTAATCAATTTTCCGATTCACTAAAAAAAAAAAAGATTGTGTTAATGCTAGATTGAACCCAGATCACGCAAGTGAATAATCAACTTTACCGTGATGGATTTAGGCCTAAACGGCCACCCCAAAACATATGTTAAGGTCAGAAATTTTGTTTTAGCCTTGTTAACGCCCCCTCCACTTTTTTATCGAATTAATTTTAGCCGCCCATGGGCGTTTAATAGGCGATTTACGGTATATTTAAAAAAAATCTACTCAAAAAGTGCTTTTCAATGGAGCGAATTTTATTCCTCCAGTTGAAACCATTGACAAGCAATCTGGAAAAAAAATTAAAATAATTTACATAAGGAAGAAATGCACAAATAGAACACTACTGTTTACATAAATATTCATATTTTTCAGGTAAATGTCCTCCTACTTTTGGCTGATATTGAAATCAGTTCTGCATTACAAAAATTGCTAGCAAGAGTTTTCATATGTTCCGTCATTCGAGACAATTTTTATTTTAAAAAAATTATTGCATTAAATAAAAAAAAAATTAAAGGCATGTAAGAAGCTGCTTAAACATTTTAGTCCTGAATGTTACAATTCTTACCTTTTTAACTCCACCCATTGGGGAGGATCTTCTTTTTCCTGTAATTAAACAGTTTAAAAGCAATTTACGAAGCTTTACATAAACATCACGCTAAAAATAAGAGTTCAACTAGAATCAGAACCATAAAAGTATGGTTTATTCCACAATTAGAATGCAGGTAATCATGAACGAGGAGCATAGAGGAATATTCCCACTGTTAAGTATCTGGACGAGACAGAGATACACGAATGTTGCCATTGCAATTACCTTGTCGCAATTGGATTGTCACAAGGAGCACATTGTTCATTGAATAGTGACACTGTGGCTTCATTAAATAACACTGGGAGACCGTAAAGAGGCCAATTTCGCATGGACAGAACAACATGGAAAGATACATGCTGTCGCACACCAAACTGGCTGCATTCTAAAAATTGTGAAATATACCGCGCAACAACAATTCATAAATGTATACTTACATAGAGTTTCAAAACTCTTTCAAATGTTTCTTTCAGTTTTTTCCGTTTGTCCTTCAGCACTTTTTCATTTAGTATAGGTGGCTGAGTAACATCGTATTCTATAAGAAAAAGAAGGATAGCGAAATGAAATAAAGACTTCGATATACGATACTTGTGACTATGCAAAATTGCACAATTATTTAATTTTTAGTATCGCAGTATCGCAGTAATTCGCAGTATTGCATTGGATAAAATTATTGTTTTGAAAAATAAATGACGTTTTTAGGCTAGCTGATTTTCTAGCTAAAAGACTGTGAGGGCTGCCACCGGGGTGCAACAGTTTTCACAAAATTTCATTTCAAACCTTTTATTTATTTTTTTTTTTGCAATTTTTCGCACAAATTTTACTAAAATTTTTACATTTTCGTACATTGGCTTCCCAAACTACCTTGCTCTTTTCTTGTTAAGCTATAGGCCTACGCTACATCGCTTTTTATTAATTTTTTTGGTGAAAGCTGCGGCTGTTTCCAACTGTTTTTTTGCTGCACCTAACTTCTGAGCATTTTGCAAAGTGGCGTTCGCGGCTTCCATCTTCGTTAAATCTTGTCTTGTTTCGTCTGATTTAGATTTGAATTTGAAATCACGGCAGTCTGCCTCCGGTATTTAGAATGCCGTCGCGGTTTCCAACGGTGTGTGAACTGCACGAGTTTGTCATGCACTAGGTATATGATACATGGGTATGAAAGGGCTGGGTATTCATGACGGCAATCCCAGAAAGGAGTTAGTGAGTCAATCCAAAGGTTACTGCATAAAAATAACTGCAGAACATTCCTTAAGAATTGTTGAAATTTGAAGGCAGTCTTGAACTAGAGCTTGCATGACAATGCACAACAGCACAGAAACCAAGCTTCCGACGCCAGCTCATCAGAGATTCAAAAGGAAACCCGTAGTAAACAAAACGGTACAGACAAAAACTGGCGCAACACATGGCTATAATAAGTAGGAGCAAATCAAGAATCTTAGACTTGATGCCTGAACACTCGCATGAAGAAGGCACTGCGGGGAAAGGAGATGTTGAGGAAGTGTCACTCGCTCCTAAGACCACCAGAGGGGTGAACGCAGTGCCTTGGGAGGAACGCTATGCTGTTTACATAGGAGAGGGATTAACAACTGTCTGAAACAGCTGACATCAAGAATAAATTGTAAGAAAACAGCATCACATTCCATCACACTGATACAATATTGTGTGGAATACACCCACAACTCTCTTTAGATCAAAATTAAGTTGAGACCCTCGTCTTCGAGCTTTGGAATAACTCACTATCCAACACTGCGAAAAATTTGAGATTCGAAAGACACTTGAAGCACTGGTCTTGTGCTAGGGGCCCTTCAAAAAATGAAGCCCACTGAAAATTAATGCTTCAAAATATAATGTACTGTTTCGCCCGTCATGTGCGTAGTGCTTCAAGTGAGTTTGTTATAAATAAAATAGATGAACATGAGTGACTTTTCAAGTTTCTGTTCGTCGAAAATTTCCAATATTCGGCATTTGTGGATTGTATTAAACATACAGTCACAAATTTTCTAATATAATGTTATCCCAGGTTCAAAGTAATTCAGCACACAATTTCTTTCCTGCTATTGTTTATTTTCTGTCAACTAGTTAAGGTGTGTGTTATCATGAATGTTCAATTGCCCAAACTTATGAGTAATTTGCAGAACCAAGAATTTTTTGCAGAACTTTGGTACCTTTAGACTAAATTACCAAAATTGGAAAACCAAAAAATAAAAAGATCCCCTTAACAGCATTGGTGATTATACCAGGTAACCAGATTAATCTCTTTATAATTTCTTCTTAGGTAGAGCTTGAGTCATTTAACAGGGATAACTTTGTTTTGTAATACTGGATCCCAAAAAAAAATTTGCGTTGTGTCATGGAATTACTATAAAATTATTGCAGTTTTTTTTGCTGCAGAACATGTCACGAGATAAAAATTCGCAATGAACTTTCTACTGAAAACATGGGTCTCTACAGATCGAAGGGAATATTTTCTGCCCAAAAAACAACTTTCTTTTTCTAACTGGTGCAATAAAGAATCAAAAAGAAAATTATGTACTTTAAGCCATTAAAAATAAAGAAGTTGGTTCTCGAGCCCCACCGCACCGATTTATTTTACAAGAAATAAAAAGAAAAGACGCGGCAAAAATAGTCGTTACAGATTAAAAATGGTTTTAGGTTGAGGCAAAAAATGTAAATTTACCATTCTTGTCATTAAATAAATTTAAAAACGTTATTTAGAAGCAGAATTATGAGGGTGTTCTTTAATTTAACCCCCCTCCCCCTCCAAAAAAAATTCCGTTAGATTAAAAGGAAATATGGCAGAAAAATAAATAAAAAATAAATTCCGCCAGCCCACAGAAAGTTCTTAATAAAAAGGCCCGAGAACTGACTTTCTTTTTTTATGTGGCCTTTGTCCTCATGTCAGTTACACTGGAAATGAAGCCCCTTCTGGGCATAAGGAACGTGGTTTGAGCTGAAATTTTGGTTTTACCAAAGCTAATATTTTACTGTCATTATAATGACACCATCGGTTACAAATCTTATTGCTCAGTCACTTGAGGTTGATTAACGGTCCGAAAGTGTAAACACATTTTTTATAATATACATATTCTCTGAAACAATAACAATGAAAATCCCCCCCCCCCCCCCAATTTCTTAGTAACCGCTTACATTAATACCAATCCAATAATCATTTGTGCACAAATGTAGTATTTTTTCATAAAATAAAAACTCACCCATGCGGTCAATTTTTTCCATTTCAGCTATTAATTGGTTTGGATCTTTGCCTTTTAAAACAGCAGCTCGAACCATCTGTCTCTGCTTTTTGTTCTAAAAAAACAAGAGAAACGTGTACATTAAAATCAGACAACTTCTGTTAAAATTGGCATCAGTCTGCCATTATGCCTAACATTTCAGGATCTGGACAAGTTAAATTATATAGCCTACTGCAAAGAGTTAAGCAGTTACCTAAGTGTTTCTTTAAGAGGTACTGAATATATTATATACCGTTATATAAGACTCCAATGCTCGACACGCAATGTGGACGAATCACATATTACGAACCATGGTACCAGGAACAGATATAGGTCTGGTCAACTTGGAGGAGAGGGAGTTGGCAACTTCTACCGCACTACATTTCAAATCCATAATACTGGAACTGTTGGTAGGGATGAGGCTGCCATCCGTGCAAGACAGTAGGAAGTACGCAGATAAAGTTTCCACAGTTTTGAACAATATTGCACTTTAAAAAAAAAATGCAAAAAAAAATTACGTACTAAAATCTGCATCAAGCTTGGTTTCTTGGACAACAGACTTATTGGGAGTTGACATTTGCGTCAGTTTATTACTCCACGGCAAAAACTGCTCGAGAGCCATTTTGATTATGTCGTCACTACTATGCATGGAGAAACTTAATAGGCTAATTATTTGTCCGTGTTTAATATAAGCAACAAACAAACAACCACCCACTCGCAAATAGTATATAGTAACAGTCTAAGTAGGAGGACACTATAGGGACATACGTCTCAGCGTCAGTTTAAATGACAAGTGAAGAAAAAAAGACCAGCTACGGGGAGGGGTACATCTGGGATTTTAACCAGGAAACCTCTGATCCACAGAAGATAGACTACACGCGGGATCACTCATATAATTCTGTGAGCGACGTGAGCAGTTCCCACGTGTAAGCTTGTCTTGTGACAAGCCTCTGTGCTCCTGTCAGCATACTTCGCCATCATGTCAGCATACTTTGCCAACAGTATTAAACCATGCGAGACGTTATAATAAGTCAGCCATTGACAAATGAGAGAAGCCATAGGCCTATGTCATGTGGGCTAACTGGATGACCTATGTCACATGATACACAATACACATGCAACAACAAGTCATCACGTACTGCAGCCTATAATAAAAATGACACCTACATTTCCACGGATGACCACCACCATCACGAGATTTGGATATGAAGATAAGCATGTAACGATGTTTGGTACACCTTGCACGTTAGCACATATTTGCTTGTTGGCGCAGCTGCGCCTACGATAGCGTGTTGATGTCAGTTGTGCGTGATCGACATAACAGTAAAGTCGCAATAAACCGTGTTCATCTTAATTCCGAGTTTGCGTTAGTTTTCTTGCAGAGTGTGAGGAAAGTTCTCTACAAATTTGGCACCTGATATGTTGCCGAACCCTGATAATTTCAAGTTTGCTCTCAGTTTGCTGGGAAAGGTTAATACGTAACACATGGTATATAAATTTAAGTTGTGAAACAAGGTGTTGTGCACTCTTTAAGCAGTGGTTGCCTAGCACCTCATTGGTGCAGGTTTTAAATATTTTTTGGAGTTTTCTAAGAAAAATGCAGAGGCTTACAGTAATTGTTTTTATTGAAGTTCAGGCATGCTTTTGTACTGATTTTAAGCAGCTCCTCGGAGGGCAGCTCTGGGGTTGGGGGGAGGGAAGGGGGGCTTGTAACAATGTTTGGTGCATCTTGCACGTATTTTCTTTGCTTGTTGACTGCGCATAGATTGTGTAAGTATCAGTTGTGCATGATTGCATTAACAGTAAAGTCGAAATAAACCATGTTCGTCTTCTTAATTCCGAGTTTGCGAAAGCTTTCTTGCAGAGAGAGAGGAAAGCTCTCTACAAGCAATAAGCGGCTTTTTTTTTTTTTTTGGCAGAACCTAGGACACATTTTCGCAAGAAGGAGCGACGTTTATCGGGAAAAGGAATGCTTGGTGTTGGAGTAGCGGGTCCTGACGTTGTTTTGGCCATCAAAACGCGAGACCAAGTAGCAGAACCAGCGTTACACTAGTTAAGAAGAATCTTATCCATGCAAATACAACTTTAAATGCCTTGGAAATACGAAAACAATAAAAATCACACACAGAATGGTTAGCAGCATTTCCCTACCTTTTTCAATTCTTTTTTCCGAGCTTCTTTCCCTGTAAAATTACATTAAAAATATTTATAATTCTGACAAAGTTATAATTTTCTAAAATCGTGCACCAAAACCATGACCAAAACTGAAGGTTTATTGTCATGTCAACTGATTAGACTGCTAACAAAATGTAACACGATTTACTTACTTGCTTGATCCGTGGGATTCATGAACTTTCCACTTTTCGTGGTACTAATGGATCTTCGCCCCATTTTAATTTTTTTTAGTAATTATTCGTTTGAAGATATGGTTATGTTATGACTTCAGAAATAAATTCATTGACTCCGCGACACCGTGCTAGTCGGTTGACGATGTGTCTGGGGCTCGGCCATGCAAGACCATCGGTGTCAGCCGGACTCGAAAACAACCGCACTCATGGGAGAATGATGAACCTTTAGTGTTAGAGGCTCGTGGTTTTTTGGAGGGTTTGTCATTGCCTTCTAAGGATTGACTTTTTCTGCAGCTTGCTCAGCTAAACCATTCTGTATGAGTGTTTTCTACATTTCGGAATTTAGTACTTTGGGTGCTGCGAGCACTGGTACGTCAGATTCGATAGGCATCTTGCAGTACCTTCCTAAAGCACCGAACAGAACGAACCAAACGCACCACTGTTGGTGACAGTTCAGCTCATTTCCTATTATAGCCGCGTTGATTTGGCTTGCTTACGTCAACCATCGTCAGCGATTAGTCTGTTTCCGGCAATCGCGCATGCTCAAAAGCTCCACCACTGGCAATCACCCACAACCACCTCCCCTAGATGGTTTGCAATTTGGCATTGCTCGCACGTGGTCACATCCATTAGCCTAGCCTAGTCCACTCGATTAGCCACGTCTGGTCATGTTAAAGGTATGACGTATGAGTGCTCTGTTGAGCTTGTTGATTTTGCTGAGATGTGATTGCAGTTTCGGAAGGTACTAAATGGTTGACGCAACATCATTGCGCACGCCGACGTCAAGTTTGGAGCCAAACTGTCTCTGACAGTGGTGCGTTCTGTTCGCTCTGTTACGGTCGTTTAGGAAGGTACTGTTGGGCAGTGACGTAACGTAGTATTATTGTATATAACTCTATGGTGGAGCTGGTAACTGGGTTAGCTGCAAGGGGCACTGAAGGGAAAAAAGAAGGGCGTCTTACTGAAGTCAATGCTATTAGACTGGATTTCTTAGGCCTATAACGCGCGATTTTTGTTGTTGGTGAAAACAACGTTTTTTTAAGCCTAAGAATTCTGCTCTCAAAGCTCTGTCTTGACTAGAAATGCTGTTGTTTTCCCTTACATTTTAATCTAGTGCCCCTTGTAGTTATGCCCTCCACATGCTATCTTGTAGGCAATATGACGTCAAATGACGCTGCCCTATAACTGTACATCTCTGGCTTCTTACAGATGGTGACGGGAAGTGTATATGAACGGGTTTTTCTGCCCGTTGTACGATTTCCTCCGCGTACTCCGTTGTACGATTTCCTCCCTCCTGTGGCAAAAAACAACTGACACGGTGGTGGTCCTTCCACTTTACATTTGCCGCTTGGGCCTCTAAAAGCTGTAAGGGCTGTGTGGGCTTCTCAACCTACTGACTCTGAACACCCTTATGTTGTGGCTCTGGAACTAGCCGGCCTAACTAGTGTGAGGAGGGCGTTGCTAGGGAAGCTTGCCCACCTCTGTCCAAGATCCGAGTACCAGTTCGGACGACAAAATTTGTGGGGAGGACTTCTGCTGGGGGAGGGGGGGGGGCCGCGGGCAGCTGTCTTGTCCTCTCTGCGGCTCGAGTCCAGACATTTTGACTCGATGGAACCAACACGAGATTACACAAGACTTGCCGCCAACCAGTCTGGTGGAATGTTCTGGATAGCAATGGCACCTAGCGGGTAACAGGAGAACTAGGGCATCATCAGGATGAGGGGGGGGGGGGGGGGGGCCAAGGACTAACGGCATCTTCCTAAACGACCAAACGCACCACTGTTGATGACAGTTTGGCTCATTCTCTGCTAATATCCGTGTTGATGCGGGTTGATTGACGTCAACATCGGCAGCGATGAATCTGTTTCTGGCAAAACTGTTACCTCGCGCATGCTCAAACCTCCATCCCAGCAAACCACCTCCCTGAGATGGTTTGCAATTTGGCATTGCTCTCGCCTGGTCACATTGAATAGGCAATCCTGGTCAAATCCATTAGCCAGGTCTGGTCGAGGTGAAGGTATGACGTATCGAATTCTCTGCTGAGCTTGTTGAGCTGTGTTGTAGTTTAGGAAGGTACTGAATGGCTGACGGCATATCACTGCGCATGCGCGACGTCAAGTTTGGAGCCAAACTGTCTCTAACAGTGGTGCGTTCTGTTCGGTGATTTAGGAAGGTACTGTAGGTGTGAACCTTGAAATTGTACCCCAGGAGTCCCATAGGGGTTTATTCACCATATCGGGTTCTAGCAAGCAAGGCCTGATTTGGAACAACTGCACCAATCTTTGCCAAGGAAAAGCCTCGTCTGACCTGACTTCAGTGTACATCATGCATTGTTAGGCAGCCAAGGACTAGTGTACGATTGCAGGGACTAGCGTACGATTGTAGACCAAGGCTCTGGAATAAAGAATTTGAATTTGAATTGAGTGCAAAGATTCTAAAACTAGCAGGAGGCTGCAATTTCATGCGCGGGGCAGTCTGGGGGGGGCTCAGTCTTTGCTTCCACCTAGCCCATTGTATATAATTCCGGCAAGTGATAGGCAACGCAGCCTGGTCGCAGGAACTTTAGCTGATTACGTTGAGAATTTCAAGGTAGATGTCAACGAAGCCATGAAACATCTGCCATTAGATTCTCAACGTCATCAGCTAGAGTTTCCTGCTACCAGGCTGTCCTACCACTTGCCGGAATTATACTCATTCCGCCAGGCGGAAGGAATTTGTGGGGCCAAGAAAATGGCTTAAAAGCAGCCGTATTACTGAAATGGACATCGTAGTGCAGCACTTCTTCAAAGGTAGTCTATGTATCGCCATGACAGATTTCAGTGTATGGGTTGCGGCAAGAATTTATAGGGTTGGGGTGCAGAATTTGTAACTCTAAAAAGTCACTATTGAAACGTCCTAGATCCATTCCAATTAGCTCCATCAGAGTTTTCAGAGGGCGCCATGTGTTCCATCTGGTAATTTTTGCTAATTTTTTAGCCCAAATCTAAAGTAAACTAAATTACAACTAAGCTAAACTAAATAATAATTAAATACAAGCTAGTTTCGTTTAGGTTAGTTTAATTTCAGGCTGAACACTGAGTAGAAATTCCCACACAAAACTCGTGGCGCCCTCTATAAACTCAGACGGAACTAACTGGAATGGATCTAAGACGTTGCAGTATGGGGTCTCAGTCACAAATTCTCCTCCCCAACCCTATAAATTCTTGGTTGCGGGGATATTGGGAGAATTACAGGAAGGCTCGGGTGACGTATGTTCAGAAGGTACCTCAAAGTGTGGCACTTCAGACATTTTCTTCTACGTTGAACTTGCATTCCAGATAGCGCAGTTTAGAGCGAGCCCACTTAGGGTGAGTCAGGGCTAGGGGGGGGGGGGCACCAAGGCAACTAGATCATATAGTCCTTGTGGCAATACCCAACTTGTTCTGAATAATTTCCTGTTACAACAGTGTGTTCCTGAATCTGAATGAATAAAGGAGGAAGCAGGGTTTTGGGATAGGTAGGGAATTTTTAGCATGAACCGAACTCACCATTTTCCATGCAGGGGCTTTCTCCCAGTCATCTACTGGGATAGGTGCTCCTAGGTTGGATACTATTTCTTAGTTTATGTTGTTTAGTGAGGAAAGGCCTAGAACATCTGTTGGCACTATTCAACAGAACGTTGTGGTCAGGATTGGCCTTCACCCCTCAGTGGTGGAGGGAATGGGTAATTTAGCCCATCATAAATCAGGAAGGATATACCATGGGCTCATCCTATGGATCCATCTCTCTGCTCCTGTGTGCAATGAAGCTGATGGAATATATGGTGGCTTTGTGACTAGGTTATTTGGAGACAAATGGGTTGGTTTCAGCTAACCAATTCGACTTCTGTAAAGGGTGTGAGCTACTAAAGCAATGGCACTGTAGAAGCAAATGTTCGGGTTGCTTGGGAAGAGGGTGCATTTGCTGTGGGCCTTTGACAACGTATTGTGATAATCCTGTTCTTGGCTTTGCGTTGTTTGAGGCTCTAGAGCTAGGGTTCTGAACTGGCTAGTGGGTTATCTGTGTAAGTCAGTGTCTGAGTTGGAGAGGGAATTTGTACCACAGCGAGGACTGCCTCAGCTCAGGAAATGTTCCTTCAGCTAAGTGCTGTTTCTGCTGTTAACAGAGGGTCTGGCTAAGAAGCAACTACTTGGGGTGAGTGGTTTTATTTTTGTTGTAGCTTTTCTAATCATGATTGGTGACAGAAGAGACCGTGCATTAACTTGCAGGATTCCTTGGAACATATTTCAGTATAGTTGTCTACGAGAGGGCTGCAGTAGTTGTGCGGCCAAGTCCAAAGCGCAAGTTTTCTGGGGAGGTCGTCCTCAGATTGTACGCAATCTGGCTACTATCTGATTGTAGGGATCTGCACACCTGTAGGTGGCCTTGCTGCACAGCAGTTTTGAAGCAGGTGGAGTGGGGAGGACAGTTGTTGCAAGAAGAAAGATATTGTGTTCTCATTTTAATACAGTGGAGCATTACCATAGGAGGCATCACATACGTGTAAGTTGATCGTGAAGCGTGCATTCAACACAGCACTAATATTGTCGCTGGGGATAATGGTGTCATCATCAATGGGGGTCCTTTTGGTGGCACAGGGATGTTGTTTGTGGGCTTGTGTGTGGTGTGGGTGGAAGGGTCTAGCACATTGGGTTCTCTCTCATTTTCGTGACTGTGTTGGACACATCTACAATCAATGTAGGATTGGTGTGGTAAGAACAGAACCATCGTAGATCTGTCAATGTACATTCTCTACAGGTCTTTACTTCTGGTGGGACGCCTCATCTTGTAACTGTTAAGTGTGTATCAATTTTAAATTCCGTATCACTTATAAAATACGTTCGTATGAAGAGCAAAACAAGAGTGTGTTAAAAGGGTTGTACAGCCCCTATATTTTATCATATTCCAGAGTGGAGCTCTGAAGGCTTTCAGTTGCGGAATGAGACTTACCCGGTAGTTCTTCTGGATTGGATTCCTGTCGGAGCACCCAAGCAGTGTTAATCATACACAAGAAGTGCTGCAGATGGGAGAGCAACAGAGTAATTTTTCCAAATCGAACACTGCATTTCTGACATCGTCTCTGGTGGTCTAGTTTAATGGAGTTGACGGGGTGGAAGTAGTTTTTGGTAAATACTGAAGGAGTAGTGCCTTTTTTGTCTGTAGATTTGATCGCAACCACTGTTCACCAACGTCCTTTCTTGGTCTCATTTTTATGCAACTCATTTTTGGTTGACAAACAATATCTACTTAGTTCTTAACAATCCCTAAAGCTGTACTGAAAACTGTATCAACAAGAAACAAAAATTACTCTTTTTACCAACTGTCCACTTGCAGCATAAAATCCAAGTTGCAAATTTTCAATGTTAATTTATCCAACATCTAAATTGGCCACCTTCTTCAGGCATTTCGAGACGGGAACTTAGTCCTGTCCCTCTATACCCCCATAGGAATTTTTGACTGGACGGATGAAACCTGTTACAGGGGTCAGGTACATTATAGTAGATTTAAAAAAAAACAGAGGTAGACATCTGAGAAACTTCATCCGAATTTTCTAGCCCCAATTTTCCAATATGGCCGTTTTTTTCGATGAAATTAAACATACCTGTGTGCTTTCACCTGTGCAGCACCTGCCACCTGCACAATTATACTGAATTTATGTAAATATGTCAGCCGAAAGTGGTTAAAAAATAAGGTGTATGCAAATCAATACGCAATTGTCCAGTACTACTTACATAAAACACTTACAGAGGTTAGCAGTAAGTGCTTTTCGAAACTATTAAACAATATGGAAAGAATAGATCCCCATCTTTCAGAAAATCCTAAGTATGTCCATTTCGGGCTATTAGAGGGCTCCCGAGAGCACTTTGAATTTGAAAATCACAGCACACTTCCGCTGCTCTGCCATTACCTCTTCACCTTTAAATGGTCTTAGGATGGTCCCTATCTAAGTCAAACGGTTTCGGTTAGGTTTGATGGAAGGACAAGATCCCCATCTTGCAGAAAATCCTTAGTATGTCCCTTTCGGGCTATTAGAGGGGTCGCAAGAGCTCTTTGAATACGATAATCACCTTACGCTTTCGCTGCTATTCCATTACCTCGTCACCTTTAAATGGGCTTAGGACGGCCTGTATCTAAGTTAAACGAATTTAGTTAGGGTTGATGGAAAGAATCAATCACCACCTTTCAGAAAATCCTACGCATGTCCATTTCGGGCTAATGGATAGTTCCCAAGAGCACTTTGAATTCGAAAATGACCTTATGATTTTGCCACTATGCCATTTCCTCTTCACCTTTAAATGGATTGGGACGTCCGTATCTCAGTTAAACGATTTCGGTTAGGGTTGATGGAAGGACTAGAACCCCACCTTTAAGAAAAAGCCTAAGTATGTCCATTTCGGGCTATTAGAGGGCTCCCGAGAGCACTTTGATTTCGAAAATCACCACACGCTTTCGCCGATATTCCATTACCTATTCACCTTTAAACGTGTTTCGGACGGTCCGTATCTAAGTTAAACGATTTCGGTTAGGGTTGATGGAAACAATAGATCGCCACCTTTCAGAAAATTTTAAGCATGTCCATTCCGTGCTATTAGGGGGCTCCTGAGGTCACTTTGAATTCAAAAATCACCACACGCTTTCGCCGATATTCCATTACCTTTTCACCTTTAAATGGGCTTCGGACATTCCATATCTAAGTTAAACGATTTCGGTTAGGGTTGATGGAAAGAATAGCTCACCACCTTTCAGAAAATCCAAAGCATGTCCATTTCAGGATATTAGAGGGCTCCCAAGATCACTTTGAATTCGAAAATCACCAAACGCTTTTGCCGCTATGCCATTACCTTTTCACCTTTAAATGAACGTATGACGGTACCTTTTTAATAAATACAGATGCAAACCTATTTACGTTGCCTTTTGGACTTATATGTCAGACTGACTGAGCGGGGAATGGAACCCACGATCATTGAAACCAAAGGCCGAAGTCCTACTGCTGAGGCCGTGTCAGTATGGCGCAGCGGTAGGAATTCGGCCATTGGTTTCAAAGGTCGTGGGTTCGATTCCCCGCTCAGTCAGTCTGACATACAAGTCCAAAAGGCAACGTAAATAGGTTTGCATCTGTATTTATTAAAAAGGTACCGTCAAACGCTGTGTGTGGTGATTTTCGAATTCAAAGTGATCTCGGGAGCCCTCCAATAGCTCGAAATGGATATGCTTAGAATTTTCTGAAAGGTAGGGGATCTATTGTTTCCATCAACCTTAACCGAAATCGTTTAACTTAGATACAGACCGTCCGAAGCCCATTTAAAGGTGAAGATGTAATGGAATATCGGCGAAAGCGTGTGGTGATTTTTGAATTCAAAGTGTTCTCGGGAGCCCTCTATTAGCCCGAAATGGACTTACTTAGGCTTTTCGTAAAGGTGGGGACCTAGTCCTTACATCAACCCTAACCGAAAACGTTTAACTGAGATATGGACCGTCCTAAGTCCATTTAAAGGTGAAGAGGAAATGGCATAGTGGCAAAATCGTAAGGTCATTTTCGAATTCAAAGTGCTCTTGGGAACTCTCTAATAGCAAGAAATGAACATGCTTAAGATTTTCTAAAAGGTGGTGATAGATTCTTTCCATCAACCCTAACTGAATTCGTTTAACTAAGATACGGTCCGTCCTAAGCCCATTTGAAGGTGAAGAGGTACTGGAATAGTGGCGAAAGCGTAAGGTGATTTTCGAATTCAAAGTGCTCTTGCGACCCCTCTAATAGCCCGAAACGGACATACTTAGGATTTTCTCACAGGTAGGGATCCTAAGTCCTTCCACAAACCCTAACCGAAATTGTTTAACTTAGATACGGCCTGTCCTAAGTTCATTTAAAGGTGAAGAGGTAATGGCATAGCCGGATGAAGAAGTAATGGCATAGCCGGATGAAGAAGTAATGGCATAGCCGGATGAAGAGGTAATGGCATAGGCGAATGCGTGCTGTGATTTTCTAAGTCAAAGTGCTCTCTGGAGCCCTCTAATAGCCCGAAATGGACATACTTAGGATTTTCTGAAAGGTGGGGATCTATTCTTTCCATATTGCTTAATCATTTAGAAAAGCACTTACTGCAAACTAAGTGTTTTATGCAAGTAGTACTGTACGATTTTGTATTGATTTGCAGGCACCGTATTTTTTTAACCACTTTCGGCTGACATGTTTACATAAATTCAGTATCATTGCGCAGGTGGCTTGATTACAAACATGTTTTAATCATCCAGAAGCCGATGTAACTCTTTGGAATCCGATAGTACAGGTGAAAGTATAAAGGTAAGTTTAATTTCATCGAAAAAACGGCCATATTGGAAAATTGGGGCTGGAACATTCGGATGAAGTTTCTCAATGTCCACCTCTGTTTTTTTTAAATCTACTATAATGTACCTGACCCCTGTAACAGGTTTCATTCGTCCACTCAAAAATTCCTACGGAGGGTATAGGCCAGGGACTGGATCAACTGCTTTTTTATGTTCTTATACATTTGAAATGATAGCTGCTCTTTATCTTTCCTTTGCTAGCTGTTGTCGTCGCTGCACATGATAGTGATGCCATCGGTGGGCTGGAATAGGAAGATGGAGCTGCAGGAAAGCCTGCCGGAGGTGTGAAAGGTCTGTCGCCATGCGCTGTAGTTACAAGATTGGACATGTATTTTGGTGTGCAGTGTTTTGTGCGTTTATGAGAGCGATTTTTGCATTCTGAAAATGCTAGACAGAAACCCTCCCTAGGGCTCTGAGATGTACTTCGAACCGGGTGTTTGATTTTAGAAGCATTTGGGTGCCACACAAGTTCCACACAATTTTGCTTTAGTGGATGGCAATCCCACTCGTATTTTTCTCTCTCCTTTTGACTGCTTGTACATGTTTCCAAACTTGAGTACAAATTCGCCTCTTTGTCTATCTCACATATACCGAGTCACACTCGGAGCAGGGAACAATGCAGACTGCTGATCTTGATTGCAGAAGGTCTAGCCTATCAACTTGGGGCTATGAGGACTGTGAGTGGGGTCCAGAAAACATCAAGAGCATGAACACGTCCTTACTTGGGAAACCTTTACTTAAGCCTACACTGTCTCGTCCCTACAATTCAGAACGCCCGACCATCCAACTGCATGCTATCTTGAGTAATGAAAAGTGGAGAATCAAGTTTCAATCATGCAAAGATGTAGATGCTCTAAAAAATCCAAAAATCACCAAAACCTGACCAACCCGTAGCCATAGTAACTTATAACCCTCGAAAGAAAAGACCTGGTGAAATGAGTACTAGTTAAAAATGGCCCATCTTGTTGCTTCAGGAAAGTCCTACCTGAAAAAAAAAACCACCTCAACCTATTATAATAATAATAATAATATAAAATACACAGCCAGAAGCAAGCTTAAATGGCTGGAGGGGGGGAACTACATTCGATCAAAGCGTTCTTTCCAAGAATTACAGCTGGGAGCCTCAACAACATGAAACGGGAGGTTGTTCCAGGCGTCTACAGTGCGGTTGGAGAAAAAGTACTTCCGTGCGTCAAGTCTCGCGTACTGTTTCTGCAGCTCGTACCTGTGACTTCTGGTCCCAACAGGTGGGGCAGCACAAAATAAATCACGGAGGTCGGCACCTTCAAAGCCACGCACAATCTTAAAAACCTGCAGTAAATCTCCCCCGTTTCTGCGCTCAACAAGAGTAGTGAGCTTAAGTTTCTTAAGTCTCTCTTCATAGGTAAGGGTACGCAGCGATGGCAAAAGGCGAGTTGCACGTCGTTGTATAGTTTCCAGGATGTGGATGTCCTTCGCCAGGTAGGGATTCCAAGCCTGAACAGCAAATTCAAGATGTGGGCGGATGTAAACGGTGTAGAGTGTACGCAAGGTTTCAATATCTAAATACGAGAAGTGGCCTCGAATCTGACCAAGAACAGAGTTAGCTTTTCTTGCTGCTGCAAGGCACTGAGCACTAGACTTAAGATTTTCAGTGATAACAACTCCTAGAGTTTTCACTTGCTTCGCCGTAGGTAAAATTTTGTCATTCAGGGTATATTCCTGATGCGTGTTGTTATATGCGTATTCCACCACAATCCACTAAACCTCCACCCAGGCTAACCAATCTATCCAAAAAAACGACGCAGCCCGTCCACAGGTTCGAAAGTTGCTCTTGCTCGACCAACCAAGTCAGCAATACCCAAATATTCACCAGCAATGTCTGACCTCCTGATTCCCAACCCACGAGTGCATAAGGATCCCACTTCCATCCCTCCTAGTTCTCGCAGGACCATGTAGACCTTCCGTAAACATGATGGTCTGGTAGCAGGGCCAAAAACCTAGAAGTAAGGTCCGCCCACTGTTTTATGGTGTTTTGTGTTTCTTCAAGGCATACTTGACGAAATTCTGCAGGGTGCCACTTTGTCACCTTCCTCGAATCCCTGAAAATCAGACGGAGCCCTACGTTCTTTTTCGCATTGACTCTCCCCCGGCTATAGAATCCAGACTTGCTGACTTAAAAAAAGAAACACCCTTTTCCGTTACGGTGAGGTGGCAAGGGAGTACCTACTGATAACGGTTTCCCCTTATCCCTTAAGAATCTGCCCAGATCTAGGAGATTCTTACAAATTACCCGAGATTACGGCAAATGAGACACACATGATCAATGCAATCGGATCGTCCACACCCTTACAATACAGTTCCGGAAAAATATGTAGCACTATTTCAATGAGGTTTTGCCGTTCAATGGCTTTGTCATGCGTTTCAGGCAATTCCAAATAAACAGATTCTTATCATGGTATTCTTTCCTATTGTCCTTCAACACATGACTGGCTGGATCAAAACGGTGGCTCAAACGGAACATGTAAATCATCGGTTTGGCTTGAATTTGGCATCCAAGGTTGTACCTTGTGAATGAAATTATGTAAATGAGAATCTGCATGAATATGACGGCGAAGCGCTTGATGATAAAGGTATATCAAAAGAAAATACAACCTGATCGGTGGAAATTTCTTCGACAGCTTCCGTTTCTTTGTCTGGCACAAAGGAAGTGGATACCTAGGATGACACACTTTGTTAAGTCTTTGAGCTCAGCGTTGGTACGATTTTGCCCACGTTGCGTCAAAACCTTCGATAGTCTTCAGTCCGATACCGGCACAAAATCTGGAAACGGGTTGTTCCGAGAGATGACATCGATAGCAGAAGGGGTGTGGGTCGTTCGGTGCTAGGCGTTTTCCAAACTAATGATTTATACAAGCGGTCAGAGTGGACATATTCCCGAGACGATGACGCGGACGCATTGAGTCCTAAACGGAATGTGATAAGAGCGGGAAAGCAGGTAGTGTGCTTGGCTGCGGTGATGCGCAACCTGGTAGCCAGCAGCATTGTACAATCATGATCAATGGTTAATTAATCTTTATTTGGGTAGGATTTTAGGACGAGACCTTTTCTAAACGAAAAGCTAAAATTACAGTTAAGTATTTTAGGTGGAAATAAAAAATGATCGGTCCGTTTCAGAAGAAAAAAAATATCTGATCCAAACCAATCATCACATCAGTCAAGATCATTTCGACTGGATCGGTCCCGTACAGTGTTAATCTCTTTGTACAAGTCTAAAATTTCAATCCTTCATATACTTTCAGTAAATAGACTACATAATACTCAGACAAATCTAATACAGGAAAGGTTTTTTTTTTTAATTTATATTAAGCAATGAACATCTTGACTTTTTTCTTAACACTGAGAATCCCGGTTAAGACTAACAGCATTCAAAGACCAACACTACCTAAAATGGTTAACAAATTTACCGAGGCATTGAAACATCACAGCAGCCGTTCATAGCTTTTTGTCTATGCCTATTGTGATTCCAGAATACACGCCAAGATTAAGACACTACACAACACATACTAAATGATTATAAAAAAAGTTTGAGATTTTTTTGCTTTGTTGGTAAAGACAAAATCTGTCGCAAAAGTTGCATTTTTTCAGCGTGGTGCTGCTGTTTCTGCTTTTCTTCTTTCTCTGCACAAGCTTTCAAAGTGTCCCTAAATATGGCAAGTTCTTGTGCTGCAGTTCCCGTGATAATGGCTAGTTGACTTGCAGCAGAACTGAAAGTAATAAGCATATACAATGCATTTAAACAACTGTTACAAATTTTAATCAGCAATATTTACAAAATACAACAACACATTGAGTACCAAACACTTGCTACTACGGTGGAAAGACTTCAAGATTTCATTATAAAGAGTTCAAAATTACTCCGAGAGGTAGAAAATTAAAATGCACCATTTTTTACTTCCCAGGCTGGCCTGCTTCCTGTTCAAGAACAAACAATAACATAAATCCCCCCGCCTTCCCCAACCAGGGCTGAAATTTGTTTCTATTGCCTAAAGGAAGTATAAATTAACTGTTATTTTTGCATTCCTTTCCTGAATACTGTCTTTCTCTAGAGGTATATTTGTTGTGTAGATCCGATAAGCTTGGCAACCCAAGTGTGCATGCGCAAGCCTCCAATAAGACCTCCCTTATCTTACTTTTCCTATCAATCTATTAGGTGGTGACTCAATAGGGGAGGTAGGGTGGGTGAAGGTAACGTATATTTCCTTTAGGCAATAGAAACAAATTTAGGCCGGCCATGGCTAGGGAACCAGCAAATTTATGTTTCTATATGCCTATTGGAAATTAACATTACCTGTTAACAGGTAGACCTGTCAATCCTGGCGGTGGAGACCACCTGACGGGTCCCCTAGGTTTACAAGCTAGCTCCCCACATGGACTTCGTAGAACAACAGTCGGGGGGGGGGGGGGGGGGGGGGGGGGGGGGCGGGGGGGGGCCCGGTGGA
>JAHWFP010177465.1:112035-125810 GCA_023313725.1 Lithobius niger
GGGAGTTAGTGTGTGGGGCCCGAGGGAGGGGGAAAGGTAAGCAGGGTTCTACAAACTTAATTTTATGAATACCTCAGTTGATGCAGAAAACAGAGATCACCCGTTGCAAAGGTCAGGATAACTCGAGGGTGTGTGCCATGCCGTGTCGTTAAGGTTGAAGAAGTCAGGAACGAAGCCAAACACATTGGTGTGGGGTTGGATCTCAGTGCATGGAAGGGGTGAGGATCCCTTACCTGGTGAAGTTTAACCGATGAAAAGTTTTATAGAAAGCTGATGCATGAGAGTAGTTTTCTAGGCGGGGTGATGACTGATGACAAACACGAGGCGTATGCAGAACTGAGGCAGAAAACGGTTTCACCTCCAGAGGGGTGATGTAGTTCGCAGGACTGGGGAAACAACAGAGGGAGTATCCCCCATTATGGGATGTTGAGAAGGCTGTGATCTTCCAGAAGATGATGTGTTGAAGATGTGAAGGCGTGATAAATTAAAAGGACCGATCACAATGTTCCAAGCTCACATTAGTGCGTTGGTGAGGAAGTCAAGTTGCAAAACGAAGTGGTGGTGAAAGGAAGTGTTTTGGCAGAGTTCCCGAGGACCCGAGAGTTCAGGGGCCGAAGGAGAATAGCTGAGACTGTGGATGGACGACAGTAAGGCTGAAGTCCAAAAAAAGGAGGCATCCGGAAGATCGTGGCCGAAGGAGATTCGGAGCAGAGTTGAAAGACGCACAGATTAGCGACGGATCATGAACATGAAAGAAGAACCTTTGGTCCGTAAACGGCAACTCTGGCATGGCAATTGGCATGACTTGACGTTAGTGCGACTCTTCATGTAGTGGAGAGCGGATTGATAATCGTCGGCGTTGTTAAACTACCAAACTTGTTGAGAGACGAGAGACGAAAAACGTTTAGAGAGTTTGCATTAATCCAAGAGCAAGCGACTAAGTCGTGAGCGAACGGGTCGGCTGGAATAGTCGATGCAGGAACGAAAGGAACCAATGTAGTGTTTGAAGTTGATGAAGTCGAAGGACCAGAGGTTAAAGCCGGAGTGTGGTCAGGCGAAACAATGTTCATTGAGTTTGAAGGGGCGGAGGCAATCGGGTGAGGTCGGGACTTCATCACACGGGGGTTGCGGGGTGGCGTCGTGGGTCCCTGAGAGAAGCGGAGAGTTTGGAATGTTGCAGTCACCAAAGTCGTTGGGCGCTACTTGGAAGAGGGGAGATGATTTTAAACATGGAGTCACCCAGCTGTAGGTTAAACCGTAGCTTAGCCATCTACTCGGTGAGAAGCAGAATCTATGGTAGCGATTATTACTCTTCAAGTTCATTTAAAATTTTGAAAGTTCTAGGAAACTATTACGCACAATTTTAGAACACAAATACTGTACCAGTATTCTGCAAATTTTCGACAGACCGGCCACACATCTGTCTTCATCAGGCACCATGATTGCTAAAACTTTTTCTACGACATCAGAATCACTTTTTGAACTTAGCGTTCGCGCTAGTGGCTGAAACGGCCTCCCGTATTTGTTGGGCACGTTGTTGTTCCAACAATTCGACAGCAGCTCGTTAAATTCTTCTCTCAGGAGAAAACGGATTCCCGGGTTTGAGGGGCCTTGTGTGTTCATGAGTGTTGCGTTATTTTTCACGTGCTGTTGGATTGCCAGTGATTCCAGTCCACGAAGGTGTCTATCGAAAGGAACATTAGATTTAAGCAACGTGGTAGTTCTTTCCCATCCGATTTTATGCTTTGTCTCTATGTAGTGGGTGGCGATGCTGTGTTCATTTACTTCATTACGTGTGTCATCCATATGCTGTTTAACCCTCGTGCGGACTCCCTTTCTCGTCTCACCAATGTAAACCTTATCGCACCCATCAAATGGAACTCGATAAACACCCTCCCTAGCATTCCGAATCTTGGAGAGAACATCACTTTGGCCTGCTTTTTCTCCTCCACACGCTTTCCTTGTTTTCTTCAGTAGCTCATCTTTTAGATTGCTTCCATTCCTGAGGTAGGTGTTAAATCTTCTTTCTTTCAAAATCTTCGTTATTTTCTCACTCGTTCCTTTGAAATATGTCAGTCCTACTCTCTTCTTTTCACCTTCACGTTCTCTTGGTGCTGCCAAATCCTTCCTGTCGTGTCAGGTTTTTTTGCTGCTTTCTTTATCATTTTGAACAGAGCCCAGGTGGGTATCCGAGCTGAATGAATCTTCCTTTGGTGTCTACAGGGGTGGCTGTGCTATTTCGATGTTGGATGAGTGTCGTACTATTCTGTGAAATTCATTCTGTGGTATTGCCTTTAATTGCCCTCTTGGGTGGCCCGATGTGAAGGGAATTCCACGATTGGTCGCCATATCCTTCCTGAAGGGCAGATACACAAGACGACCAAGTGAAGGTGAAAAGAAGAGAGTAGGACTGATATCTCAAAGGAACGAGTGACACGGTTTAGTAAATAAAATAATTACAAGTTCTGTGATATTGACAAAAAGGGTGAGGATCATAGCGTTTCTTGCTTGATACGATTCCCGGGGAAGTGCAAGTGTTGGGTTCCGGGGAGTCGATCGTTAAATTACTCGAAAGAGAAACGAGAGACATCGAATGTCCTCACCAATGTTTCAAAGGCATGATGGGGATGGAAAGTCTGAAGAAAACAGCAGGTGAAACAAAATGGACACAGTGAGAGATGGCGACAAACTAAGTGAGAAGATAGCTTTCCCGCCAAAATGCAAAGCGATGCATTGTGGGGTCCATGGGGAGCCGTCATCCAGAAAAAAAAAAGGAAGATGATGAATCGACGATGAGCTGTTCCGGAAGGAAAAATCCAGTTGCAAGTCGAAACGCCAGGCTGGCAGTGAGCGGGAAAAGAGCAGGTCGACGAACGATCGTGATGACGAAAAGAGACCCGAAAGACGGTCGGGAACCGAAGGAGTCGAAAATGGTGACAGAAGAGAAGAGGGGGTCATCCACGGTCGTACAGATGACAGCTGATAGAGGTCAGGGGCCTGTGGTGGCAACCAAAGAAGGAATCGTCAAAGGGAGGAGAACTGTACATGCCGGAGGAATGGACGGCCTGACCGACGGAAGAGAGGAAACCAGATGACCGGATGGCGTGGACAAGGTCGTCGTCCCGGAAGCATTAAACAGAGGCCTGAGCTGCTGACCAGACAATTGGGAAATCCGTCCAGTCGCTAGCAACACAGGCCAGGCGTGCATGATGAGACGAAGGTGAGCAACAGGAGCAGAATGGACGTCCGAAATGGTCAGCGAAGTGTGACATCAGATGCCGAAAGCAAAGAGCGACATAGGCACAGCCGTAGAGGAAGAAGAGAAGCGAGGCTCAGCGAAAGAGGTTCCAAGGACGAAGCAGAAAAAACAAGGTCGGAGGCGGCCAAGGTCCCAGAAGGATGGGCAGGAGAGCGACGATCCGACAGAGGGTAGGGCCAGGCCGAGACCGAGGACGAACAGCAGGTGCAGAATGAGGCTGGCAGATCACAAACACAGGCACGAATGGCACCATCCAGAGAATCAGCGTGAAGAGTGGGAGAAAACGGAGGGCTGAAAGGTGGAGAACGTGAGTGGAGTGACAACCGAGACGAAAGAACGAAAGGACATCACAGAGAGGCAAGGAGTCGGTTGGTGAGTGTAGAGCTTCCGAGGGGACCGAAGGAGATCCACCGATGGCAACAGCACAATCAACGGTCAGACGGAACAGTGGAGTAGGCTGGCGAAAGAGGCAACTGGCCAACAGTTCACACTTGAGTTCTCTTGGATCTTGTCACAGGACAAAGAGTCAAGAGGCAGGGGATGGTCGATGGCATGTCCGAAAGAGTGGGCAATGACGTCAGTGTCTTCGGAGCAATCAGTGTGAAAGATAATCGGGGAGTCATTAAAATGAAAGAGTCAGCAAAACGCAGTGAGAAGTGGTTGGTGAAACAACCCACAACAGGTAGCGAAAAACAAAAGAGTGAGCACGTTAGTGAAGTGCTAAAGGAAAAGAGATGTGGGCCCATAGTTATGAGAGTGCGCATGCGCACTTGGGTTGCCAAGCTGGCTGGATCTACACAACGAATAAACCTTTAGGGAAGGACATCATTCGGGAAAGGAAAGCAAACATATCAGGTAATTAAATTTCCAACCGGCATAAAGTTATAAACTTATAAAGAAATAGTGAACAGTGGAGCCTATAGCTCACAAGTTCACGTCGGATTACAAAAACAAGTTACCAGACCAATTTATCAAGTTGATTTTTGAAAGAGTTTAGGCTGGTGGCATTGACTACACTCATAGGCAACCTGTTCCAGTCATTGATCACTCTATGTGAAAAGAAGGTACTGGCAAGCCGTAATCTAGTACGCTGCTTGTAAATGGTGAAATTGTGGCCTCTCCAATTGTCTTCACGTAGGGTCCAAAACTGGTCTTTGGATATGGCTTTTAAGTTATGAAGAATCTTGTACACTTCGATAGGTCACCCCTTTTCCTTTTTTTTCCATAGATGGTAGGCGCAGTTTAGTAAGCCGTTCTGGATATGCGAGTTTATTATACGTAGGGACCAGCCGAGTAGCTCTTCTTTGAATTCTTTCTAGGCTATAAATATCTTTCATGAGGTACGGAGACCACAGAATATTGCCATATTCGTTTTGTAGACAACACTGAATGCGTCTGCAGGAATACATTTAAATGTTCTGCGTAACAGTCCAAGCCTTTGATTCGCCTTTTTTGCCACAGCTGCACACTGAGTTGACCACTTGAACTCGTTGTCCACAATTACACCAAAATTTTTTTTTTATTGGTCAGAGGTCTGGATGACGTGATCACCAAGATTGTAAAGGTAATGAGAATTCTGGTATCCACAGTGAACCACCTTACATTTCTCGTAATTAATACGTTGTTTCCACATTGTTACCCACGCTATAAGCTGGTCAAGATCATACTGGATTCCAATCTGTGCATACGTGCTACGTAATGGACAGGTAAGTTTGAGATCATCAGCAAATTTGGGTTTCTTAGTGTACACCCTAATTGGGATGTCGGCTACATACAAGGAGAACAGAAGTGGAGAAAGTACAGAGCCCTGCGGAACACCGCTAAGCACTGGCCACCACTCTGACGTAGCATTTTCAACTCTCACCTGAAATCTTCTACCACGGAGATAACCACATATCCAGCCATGTAACATGCCAGATATCCCAAACTACTGGAGCTTGTGAAGTAACAAAGTTGTAACTCACAGTGACAAATGCCTTCTAAAAATCAACAAAGATGATATCAACAGGTGTTTTGTTGTCAAGATTATCGACTACGTTATGATAGGCATTTAAAAAATATGTGGTAGTAGACCTGCATTTAACAAAGCCGTGCTGATTGGGATCTTTTCAACCTGACCTATCCAAATGTGCCTGCACCTCCTCTAAAACAAAACTTTTCAACACTTTTGCAATAATGGGTGTGACACTATTGGTCGATAGTTTAGTGGGTTGGATTTGTCTCCTTTTTTTTTGAAAATTGGAGTGACTGTAGCACTTTTCCATACTTGGGGGAGTGAACCTTCTTGTAAGGACTTGTTAAAGATAATTTCAAGTGGCACACTAAACTCATCAGCACACCTATTTAAAATAATAGTAGTTATGTTGTCGCTACCCATCGCTTTGGTTTCGTCCAATTTTTGTAATTTACACTTAATTTTTTCACGTGTGACAACAAAGGCTCCAGTTCTTTCTATAATGTGATTTGCACCATCAGAGGTGGGGGATGGTATCATCGTCTCTGGTAAAAACACTGGAGAAATTTGCTGCACGTTTTGTTCGCTCTGTTGTTTGCTGTTTCGGTAAGTGAGCTGCTCTCATCTCTAACCCTTATTACTTCAGTTTTAATTTTACGTCGATCACTGATTTCTTTAGAAGTAGTTTGGGGTTGTTTGTGCATTTCCGCAGAACTTCAGTGTTGCGCTCAACCTTTAGTTGCCTAATTTTACAAACACACTCATTCCTTTTGACTTTATAAGCGTTGTAATTGTCGTCAGTGCGGTTGGCAGTAAAATTATCCCAAGCAGCTTTCTTTGCTTGTCTTACTGCGTGGGAGCATTGGTTGATATGATTGTCTTTTTTCTGGGTTATAGGTGTGTGCCCGATGATTGGAGTATGTTTGTTTATAATAGACATAACATTTTCAAATTCACCATACAGCTCTTCCGTGAGTGAAGCATCTGCAAAGACGGTGTGCCAATTGATCTGGCAGAGATCATTACTAATGTTTTGAAAATCTGCGTTCCTATAGTTTCTCTTTGTGGTTGTTTCTCTGGTAGGTCCGATAACTCCTGAGGTTAGAACGGAAAAGGTGAGGGCGCTGTGGTCACTGGTACCGAGTGGTGGATGATGACTAAGGTTTTGGATCATGTCAGGCGTGGGCACAAAGATTAAATCTAAGACAGATTCACAGTCTCTGGTGACACGTCTAGGTTCAGTGACAACTTGGTGGAGAAAGGTATCATCTACTGCTGCGAGGATCTCTTTTTCAACGGGAAGGCACCCAGCTATATGAGAAGAGGTAAACCAATCAATGTGGGGACAGTTAAAATCCCCCATAATTACAATGGAATCCTTTTCTTCTACAGATTTCAACAAGTTTATTAGTCCTGCATTGTTTTCTGGCATGTTATTCTGGCTTCTGTATATGCAACCAACATGAAGGGTTGTTTTGTCTTGCAGCCGAATAGATAACACAATACCCTCATCATACACACTGGTTAGGGAACTGTTTAGTGTTTGCTGGAGAGCCGTTTTGATATAAAACAGCACACCACCACCTTCATAAGAGGCTGTTCATAAGAAGCTTATGAACATTAGGCAGCGTAAATGGAAGACCTACAGGCACAAAAGGAATGCCGAAGCTTGGCAGAATAACACTGAAGCTCGCAACACGTTGACTACTGAAGTTCGATCGGCTCAGATAAACTTGGAGCGTGACATTCAGGGACGACGCTAGAATCACTTTACTGGGGAGGCGGCAATGGGGCAGCAATTTTAGCCACGGGGGCGAACCGAAAAGTCTACTTTTGCGGTCCTCCCCCCCCCCAAAAAAAAGAATAAAAGTAAAAATAACAATCTTGCAATTCTTTCTCACACCCAACGTTCTAAATTGTTTTCTACACTATTTTTCTTTTGGAATAATTTTAAATTCAGCTGAAAAAAAGATGATTTTACAACTCTCACAGTAACAATGACGCTCCAATGATGTGATCTTTAGTCCTTCCTGTCGCTGTGAAAGAAACTAATATAGTTTTCTTAATTAACCAGAATTTTTTTCGTTTATATGTTTGACTTTGATCTGATGGTGGGGGGCACCAGGGGGGGGGGGGGGGGGGCCAAAAATTTTGGGGGGCGAGCAAACCCCCCCCCTTAGTGTCGTCCCTGGTGACATTGCTACTGGATCCAAAAGTAACAAGAAAGTACTGTAAGACTACTTTCGTAGTAAGCAAAAAGGTAAAGCTGTTATCAGACTCAGGGACGGTAACGATAACCCAATTGACTATCCTAGTGATACTGCTAACTTATTCAATGATTACTTTTCATCGGTGTTTCTTCCAAAAAGCAAAGCTGATGGACAAAGCAACCAGCCCAACTCTATACCGTCTGAGTACTTTTGACATTTCCGAGCAAATTGTTTTCGACATACTTAAAAAATGCAACCCAAATAAATCTGCTGGACCAGATGGCATTCACTCAGCCTTACTACATGGTTGTGCCGAGTCGCTTGCTAAACCACTAAGAATTTTGTTTAATAAATCTATCTGCAGTGGAGACATACCTGAGGACTGGAAAACAGCTATCGTGGTACTTAATCACAAGAAAGGAAGCCGAAGCGCCATTTCAAATTACAGGCCTATCAGTCTGACCTCTCAAGTCATCAAAATGTTTGAAAAAATCATTCACAGGTTTATCCCCGACTTCCTCGACCAAAATAAAAGCTTAGCAGCAAGCAACATGGATTTTGGACAGCATTTTCCTGCGTCTCCAACTTGCTTGAGTCCCTGGACTTCTGGACAGAGGCCTGTGAGGAGGACACTCCTTGTGATGCCGTCTTCATGGACATCCAAAAGGCCTTCGACTCTGTTGATCATGAAATACTTGTTAACAAACTGGCTAGCTTTGGCATTTGTGGACAACTTTTCAACTGGTTTCGTGAATATCTACCTAACAGAAGTCAGCGCGTTGTAATTAATAATGTTTTCTCAAACTGGTCCCCAGTGACCAGTGGTGTTCCTCAAGGTACTGCGTTAGGCCCACTGCTTTTCCTGATTTTTATTAATGACATGCCAGATTGTATCCGCTCTTTTTATAATTTATTTGCCGAAGACCTTAAAATCTGTAGAAAACTGACATCTGTCCAAATGACATTCAGCCATTGCAGGAAGACCTTAACAATGTGCAAGCTTGGGCTAATTGTAATAAGATCACCTTCAATGTGGATAAATGTAAGGTACTCCACATTGGGTATAACAACGCGCATCGGGAATATTCCCTAAATGACAAAATTTTACCTACGGCAAAGCAAGTGAAAACTCTAGGAGTTGTTATCACTGAAAATCTCAAATCTAGTGCACAGTGTCTTGCAGCAGCAAGAAAAGCTAACTCTCTTTCTTGGTCAGATTCGAAGCCACTTCTCGTATCTAGATATTGAAACCTTGCGTACACCCCGGAGGAAGAAAGGGGTGCGATGTGCGACTATGTCGCAAATAATCTGGCACAGTCACAGACAAAAACGGCAGTTTTGACCAAATTTCTGCTGTTTCGCCAATTTTGACCGACTTGGACATTCCAATACACCATTTTAATTGTCTCGACGAGATCGTTCCATTGATGGAAGAGCTTGATCAATAGGATAAAGCACTGAAAAGTTATTCAGTAAAAACCAATAAATATGTGGGTAACCATACGAAAAAACAGATAAGCTGCAGATAATTTTTTCCAGATAATTGGTGTCGCAGACAGTGGCAGAAAATTCTGCTTCTGGGGCGTACACTCTACACCGTTTACATCCGCCCACATCTTGAATTTGCTGTTCAGGCTTGGAATCCTTACCTGGCGAAGGACATCCACATCCTGGAAACTGTACAACGACGTGCAACTCGCCTTTTGCCATCGCTGCGTACCCTACCTATGAAGAGAGACTTAAGAAACTTAAGCTCACTACTCTTGTTGAGCGCAGAAAGAGGGGAGATTTACTGCAGGTTTTCAAGATTGTGCGTGGCTTTGAGGGTGCTAACCTCCGTGATTTATTTTGTGCTGCCCCACCTGTTGGGACCAGAGGTCACAGGTACAAGCTGTAGAAGCAGTACGCGAGCCTTGACGTACGGAAGTACTTTTTTTCCAACCGCACTTAACACGCCTGGAACAACCTCCCATCCCATGTTGTTGATGCTCCCAGCTGTAATTCTTGAAAATAACACTTTGATCGATTGTAGTCTCTTCCCCCCCCCCCCCCCCAACCATTTAAGCTTGCTTCTGGCTGTGTATTTTATATTATTATTATTATTATGTTTTCCTGTTCTGTCTTTCCCAAACATTGTCTAATTGTACAGTGAGTATTCACTATCAAGAACGTCACCATTAAGGAAAGTTTCTACTAGGCCAACAATGTCGGGGTCGTGAAGCTGGACAGCCATTTCAAGTTTGCTCCAGTTTGTACTAATGTGACGTATGTTGGAGAACATGCACTTTAGGATTTCTTTAGGTCTAATCAAATTTGGTTGACTGTTTTCTGTATGGTGGCATGTTCGGTTTGAGGCATCTGTTTTTTCTTTACTATTCGCCCTTCCTTTAAGATCAAGTTTGGGTCGGTTTTCTCTTCTCGTACAAGATCTTGAGCAAGTTTTTTGTCTGTTCTCGTTCAACTTTCGATAAGTCGGGCGAAATTGTCACTTGTTCAGTTGCAGGTTCCATGAAAAACTGCCTACATCTGTAGCCCCTATTCAAAAACTGTTGTCTTTCCTCAAAATTTTGAACAGTAACAAGCAATGGACGATTGATTGCACCATTTTCTTGTCTTTTCCCCAACCTGTAAAACTTTTTAATGTTAACTTCCTTAGAAATATCTAATTTTTCACAGACTTTCCTGATTTTTTCTGCATCGTGCGCGACTCTCTTATCATTAGCAACCTCCGTAGATTCTGGGATGTTGTGGATGACAACGTTAAGCTTACGTTTTTCCCGTTCATCGATCTTCTTAACTACCAGCTCACTACATAAGTTAACTGTAGTGATATTTCTTTTTATTGCACTGCCAGATTTCCCAACAATATCCGACCATTTCTATGAATTGAGCGCATCCTCCTAGCTGAGCTTATCGACCACTACATCCTGGTTTGTTTCTCGTAGCTGAACATCGGCAACGACCTGCAGTGCTTTCATTTCAATTTTAGTTGTTTTGAGTTTTCTTTTAATGTTGTCACTTCGTTGTTTGTTACGGCTAGTTTCTCTTAAAGTTCTGTATTGTCTACCACAAGTTTCTTGACGAGGTCGGCCAGTTCGGCAATCGCGCGTTCTTGTTTGCAAGACTTGCAAACGAAAGTTAGGCCTAATGCTGAAAGTTTATCAAAGGGTTCCGTGATGCCCGAGTTCACAAACGGTATACAGTCACTGCACTTACTACAGGAATTAATTGATTTAATTCATTTCCTGTAGCAGTTCGTGTAACAATCTTCGTAATTTTTTGATTAGGGTTAATCCAACTTTTTCTCAAGTCCGAAGGTTTTGGGGAGACGAGCGCCGAATTGCGTCTGCCAGCCATGTTGCGTCAGGATAAAATTTAGAAATCTCTAAAAAACAGCCCAAAAATCAGGCTCCAGTGTCCAAAGTATGGCTAGTTTCTTGCTAGAAGAGTTTACACACCACGTAAACATACCATGATTCATGTTAAGGCACTTTTTACGGCACCAATCGATGATTTTGTCGAGCAGAAAAAAAAAACTTGACCGCTGATCGCAACCACTGATCACAATGGTTGGGCCTACAGGTGGCAAACCAAACAAGCATATAGAAACAAGTTTGACCTGTTTTTTTTTTAAGTATGCATGGGGCAAATACGGAATTGAAAAAATTCAAGTCTTAAAATTCCTTAAAATTTTTGTCTACTTTATACTAAGTTTTTTATTACTGTTGTTACACTATCAATATTGGGTATGTGTGTTGATAGTTGTGCTTGGAGCAGGGCAACATCTACTTTTCAACAATGCTGTCCAGTGTGCAGGCAAAACGTCAGCTGCTGTTCAAATACATTGTGCTTGCTGACATATGCAATGGAAATTTTAACAAACTAGCTGGTTCCTGCACGCGCGAGCAAAATACCTTACTGGCTTATCAATGTGCTAGAGAGGCTTCTTTCCTTTTTTGACTAATTTTTTGAAAATGGTTCTATAAATATTGAATGTTTTAATACATATAATAATAAAAAAAAATATTGGTTGGTTACCTTTTCATCTCGGTTGCAGAACGCTTTCTACTACCAGGAGTCCTTTTAATGCTCGGCCTCTCACCATCGTCACTGCTATCGTCAGGTGAAATATTACCAGAATCGTCACTTTCAATGTCGCTGAGGTCTTCACCCAGCGTATTTATTCCTGCAGCCTTCAGAGCATCACACTTTGCCTTGTATGTTTCAGGACCCGCTATGCAATCGGGGAAAATGTCTGGACATTCAGCAAGCAGTTTTTCTAATTCTCTGAAACAAAAACAAAATCGTTTTGGGTTTGATAGCCTAGGACAATTCTTAGAAAGTAAACAAAAGCCCAATTTTTTTCCGGGAGTGGTGGGTGTTGGCAAATTTGGTTTCTATTGTCTAAATCGAAAACATACACTACCTGTAAATTTTTGCATCCAGTTCCTGCAATGGTATTTCTCCCTTGAGGTATTTTCTCTCTCTAGATACGGCCAGCTGCGTAAACCCAACTGTGCATCCCTCCTGGAAAAACTTTTGTCTATATATTCGTTTTAGGCAATAGAAACCAATTCTGCACCCCCCCCCCCCCCCGGAAAAAATTGAACTTTTTAGTTGGCGTTTCGAAAATATCCACTACCTGTAAATGTTTGCATTTACAGTTGACCTAGTCATTTATGGTTGCGGGCACCACATGACGGATTACCTCAGGTTACGAGCTGGCACCCCCAAAAATTTCGCAAACTTTGCACTTAGTTGAAAACCAACAGAAACAGGGTGAAATTCTATTGTTAAAGGTGGAGGCCCATGAAAGGGGCCGTTGTAAAGGGGTGAATGCCTTCGTTTCTGTTGTTTAGTGCTTAAGGGGGCTGGATGACACATCTGGTAGCGACAAAGAGTCCCGGATGGTGTAATCCCTGTTCTTGTCTTGCCGCTTTCCTTATAAGGTGGTTTGTGAAGACCGATGGATTCTCCAGAAAGTGGTCTAAAGGGGGCCGGCAGTGGAAACTTGGCTGCGGAAGGTTCGGGAAGTTGACAATGTCCATGGTTCTTGAAGTGGGACCCTGATGTTGTTGTCAGCGCAATCTCATGTTGAGATTTCCACGTTGCCCAGAGTTGCAGGATGTGGAGGCCTTGAAGGAGCTTGAACTACAAAGTGCATGAGGGGCCAGACTGTGCATCTGGCTGTCATCAGAAGAATTACACACTACCTCCATTGGGAAAATTCCACTAGTTCAACAAGAACCATCAAAAGTTCCCTCTTTAAATTTTTGGTGAAGTATTAGGGCCATTCACCTTCACCAGAACAGTACGTAACGAAGCACAAATTCACAAACGAACATTACATGGTTTTGGCTGCCATCGTGCAGACGACGCGTTAATGAGAGTACCACTGATCTATATATATTTATACTGCCAAGCCCCACTGCTTGTCAAGCTTGGCTTTCACATCGGAACCCACTGATTGTTCCATCAACACGTGGAGGCACCAGTCCAGTTCATAAGGGGAATCTTCTTGCCCTTGAAACGGAGAATGGACAGAGATTCAAGGGCCCTTTAGATGTCCTCCTTGGAGAGAATTGGAGAAGAGTAAAACTGTCGCAGAATTCCAAGCAATCTGGAGCTCCTGATGTTTTGCATGCTGAGCAATCAGGGCCGTAGGAAGCAAATTAAAAGTGGTACGGCCTAACGAAATCAGCTAGGGGTCTGGGGGAGCATTGTGAAGTTCTCACAGCAGGGTCCCAGGCAGAAACACGGAAGGTGAAGCAATTTCTGGAACTCCAGTGTCTTATGTGGCGCTGGAGGCTATGTTATAAACAAATATTTAAGGTTTACTTTTTTAGTTAAAATGTGGACTACAGCAGAAGCATATATAGAAATTTATGATGGGGGGGGGGGGGGAAGTGACAGGGCAGAGAATTTGTCAGGGCTTTATTTGCTTTTTTTTTTTCGCGCGCCCTACTCCGGTGCTTTTTCTTGAGGGACAGTGAATTTTTTTTTTCCCCCCCCCCCCCCCCCTCCAATTTCGCCCACGAAGCTACTTTATGCTATTAAGTGTACGATTTTGATCGGAAGAGGGCATGTTTTTGCGTTCATATAAGCTGTTAGTGCATCCAAATTCCGTCATATCGGTGAGAAGTCCTGTGTTCAGAGTCCCAGTCGGGGCAGTTGTGTATCTTGTACCCTAACAAAGCCAGTCTCTAATGCAGCATGTTTGCTTGTTTTACCCTTTTCCTTGTGATTTATTTTCTATTTACATTAGTTTATTTTAGAATCTTACCCTTATGCGGTCGTTATTTTTTTTGCACAGTATTGCCAGTATGGCATGTAATAAGTAATTTGTTTCCCC
>JAHWFP010177465.1:125910-142288 GCA_023313725.1 Lithobius niger
TTTCTTTACTTCTTTTTCCCCAAAATCCCTTCTCTTGGTCAAGCTCATTGTCCTTCGGTGCGGGGAAAATAGATGTTGCGCTCTATTTATGCATGGACTTGTATGCTATCACACTACCGTGACACTACATAGGCTCCATGGTTTACGTTAGTGGGAAAGATGCTGTTCATGAGAGCTTGGCAGGAAAGCCATGGGCATGTTACAGGGCCGCTTCAAAAGTTTGACGACAGGCTGCAGACGTGTTGTGTGTGTTTGGATATATGGTATTTTAAAACTTGTGCGCCGAAAAGTGGTACGGCAACCGCACTTCGTTGCGCTGTTGTTGTTATGGTAAGACTATTGCCTCAGGAACCGCCGGGGAGGGATTATCACATGGGATAGTGGCTTCGAGGCGGAGATTCGTTTCGGGTCCTTTGTTGTGAAGATCAGTCAGCGACGGATTGACAGGAGCACTGGATCCGCTGCAGGATAGCTAGCAGTCGGATTGAAGAGGCCGAGCTGGTGTTTGGCCAGAGGTGATGTTTTGGTCTTGTCGGTGAGTTCGTGTCAATGGGTTGACAAGAGCCATGACGAAAGACTTCTTGCAGTGAAGGCTTTGAATGGATCCCAAAGCAGACCTTGCTGTCACCGATGATTGGTTTTAAGTGAGTAGCTTTCCAGTGCTTCCCTTTTTGGTCTGGCAATTCCACTAATGAAAGGGTGTTGTTCCGACGTTCAAAATGAGGTGCACTGATGTGTCTGTCGGTGAAGGCTTGGAGGAGCTTCATTCGTCGAATGCTTGTTGGTTGAGAAGTTGAAACTTTTATTGGATGCGGTCTGAGTGAAAAATGAAGCCACATTGAGGAACCGGTAGATGCAGGGAAAGGTAACTGCAACTTCATTGTTGACTTTCTTTTATGGTGAGAAGCACGGAAAATGCAACTGTGAGTGGACGATGAACAGCAACTTCATTGTAACTGGAGAGCATCTTTCGGTTGAGGCTTCAGTTCGAGTTGACAGCATCATTCGTGAAAAGATGCAAATCATGCCCGCGAGAGACAGCAAGCTGAGAAGGACTCACGTCCGCAAGAGTTGTAACAATGATCAACCAAGGACAGCAGGCAGCAACAGGTGAAGGTTAGCAGAGCTGTCAAGGAGGGTTGTAGAGGGTCTACAAGCAGCGAAGAACGAAGGTATGAGGCTGCAATGTTGGCTGGCAAGGGGCAGCAGGCCGAGACGGGTGTATATCCGAAAAATGCAGCAATGGTCGGCGAAGAACAGCAGGCAGTGAAGGGTGGAGGTTTGCAGAGCAGCCTTGGAGGGTTGTAGTGGGGCAGCAGGCAGCGAAGGTCGAAGGTAATACTAACAGGCGAGGGACAGCAGGCCGAAAAGGAAGCAGGTCAGAAGAGGTGCAACGAAGGTCGGCGAGAGGCAGCACGTTGCGACGGTCGAAGGACTGCAGAACTGCCCAAAACCACGTTGTTGAGGGATAGCAGACAACAAGGACGAAGGCATGAGGCTGTCATTCTTGTTGGCGAAGGACTACAGGCAATGAAGGACAAAGGTCCGAAGGAGCTGCGATATTAGTGGTGAAGGACAACTGGCAGCGCAGAACTAAGGTACGAAGTAGCTGTGATGATCGTCGGTGAGAGACAGCAGACAGCGAAGGTGCTATAATGATTGTTGGCGAGGGACAGCAGGCAGCGTAGGACGAAGATCCGAAGGAGCTGCGATAGGTCGGCGAGGGACAGCAGATGGTGAAGGCTGAAGGTCCAAAGGAGCTGCGATGATTGTCGGCGAGGGACAGCAGACAGCAAAGGCCCTAGGTCCGAAGTAGCTGTGATAATGGTATGCGAGGGACAGCAGACAGCGAAGGGCAAAGGTCCGAAAGAGCAGCTATGATTGTCGGCGAGGAACAGCCGGCAGCGTAGAACGAAGGTGTAAGACTGTAATACTCACAGGCGAGGGACAGCAGGCCGAAAAGGAAGCAGGTCCGAAGAGCTACAACGAAGGTCGGCGAGAGGCAGCATGCAGCGACGGTCGAAGGATTGCAGAGCTGCCAAAAAACATGTTGTTGACGGATAGCAGACAACGAAGGACGAAGGCATGAGGCTGTCATTCTTGTTGGCGAAGGACTACAGGCAATGAAGGACAAAGGTTTGAAGGAGCTGCGACGAGAGTCGCCGAGGGACTTCAGGCAGCGAAGAACGAAGGTCCGAAGAGCTGCGATGATAGTCGGTGAAGGACAGCAGGCAGCAAAGGACAAAGGTCCGAAGGAGCTGCGATGATGGTCGGCAAGGGACAGCAGGCAGCCAAGGACGAAGGTCCAAAAGACTATTTTAATACTATTTTTTCTAAAAACGGAATTGTGGACAACGACTCTCAGCCACCAATGCCAAACCGTCAGGTGGTAACTCGGGAATGCTGTACAATGGTGGAGTTTACCCCATGTAGTGTTTTGAATGCACTTTCGGCTTTAAAACCGTCTCACTCGGTTGGTCCTGATGGTTTTTCAGCATACCTTTTTAAGAGATTAGATCCTTTATTTCTACCCCCTTCGCCCATATTTTTAAATTGTTTAAAAAAATGAGTGGTGATTATGGGTGCCAAATTTGTGTGCCAAGGATGTATTTTTTGGAGTCGACCCATAATCACCACTCATTTTTTTAAACAACAAAGCATCCTAATCCTCACCATTTTAAATTGTCTTTTTCTTCGGGTCGTTTGCCTACAATTTGGTCAACCGCCAATGTAATTCCAATTTTCAAAAAGGGTGATGCTGCAGATCCACACAACTATCGGCCTATTGCCTTGAAGCAGTACCATGCAAAATCATGTAAACCATCATTCAGGACCATACGTCAATTTACTCTGAAACTAACAAGCTGATTGGGAACGATCAATTTGGCTTTGTGAGTGGTCGCTCCACTACACATCAGCTGCTGGGGGCATTAGATCCGGGACCGACACTCTAGACGTTGGTGTGCCATCAGATGTAGTACTTTTCGATTTTAAGAAAGCCTTTAGTCTGTTGTACACCGAAAACTTCTCTTTAAGCTCAGATTTTATGGTTTTGATGGAGCACTCTTAATCTGGCTTGAGGCCTTTTTGCTTGGGCGTACCGAACGTGTGAAAATTGGAAACTCGTTTTCGGAACCAGTGCAGATTGTCAGTGGGGTTCAACAAGGGTCGGTTTTAGGGCCATATCCATTCATTTTGTATTTAAATGACTTGCGTTGCAACCAAGTCAATGCAAGTCAGGAGAAATTTGCTGATGACCTAAAGCTGTACTCTGCTATTGTAAACTCAACCTCAAAATATCAATTGCAACTCGAAATAAATTTTGTGGCCCGTTGGTCTGTGGATTGGCAGTTGCCTATTTCGGATGATAAGTGCAAATTCTTTCATATGGGACATTCTAACAGCAACCACTCATATGTTTTGAACCAGACCCCGAGTGTTTTTTCAGTTAAGGATCTCGGTGTTTGGTTTGACTCCTTAAAATTCACCACCCATTATATATCACATTGTGGCAAATGCTAATCGTCGTCTCGGAACTGTAAACCGGATATTTAATTCTGGCTGTTTAGAAACTAAAGTCCGTGCTTTTAAAATTTATGTTCTCCCGCCTTTAGAGTATGCTTCACAGGTTTGGTCCCCTTACCTGTTGCGAGACATTGACCATTTGGAATCGGTGCAGCGTCGTTTTACAAAGTGGCTGCCTGGTCTTGCACAGCTGCCTCATTATCTGCGTTTGAAGCGTCTCGGGTTGGACTCCCTTGAACAGTGCCGACTTAAGGCTGACCTAATTTTGACATTTAAAATTCTACGCGGCTTTCTGGAAATAGATTTACCATTCTTTGACCTTAGCCATGTGAGCAGGACTAGGGGTCATAGTTACAAAGTGCTCCCCTCAGCCAGACTTAATTGCCGGAAGTACTTTTTTCCCGTTAGGGTGGTCCCAGTGTGGAATGCTTTATCTGAGCGGATCGTTGCGACTGCTTCTGTCAACAGCTTCAGACAACATCTTAACGAGTTTAACTTTGCCAAATTTTTTGAAAAGACCCAATTATGTTGTTGCCTCCTAGTTGGGTGGTGATTGTTGGACTGGTGTATGTCCAGTAATGCCTGCTTGTTCATGATCATGTCTCTCCTGGTGACCATGGCTTTTTTATTATGATGAACTTTTTTAATTTTAATTTTATCTTGATTATGATTGACAATTGGTTTAGGCCAGGCTTTATACTGCGATGCATTTATTTTATTTTATTTATTTTTAAATTTTTTTTTAAACATTGACAATGGTACGGCTTTTCCCCTCACGTTTGGCGATGCCATCAGGGACCATTGTGTCCCTGGTAGGTCTAACCTTGGTGGTAGGGCATTCGTGACCCCAACCCTATACCACCAACCGTTCCTTTGCAGCCGGGCAATCATCTTCATTTTAAACTTTTAAACTCTTAAATTTTAAAATTTTTTATTTTTGTTTAACTTCGGATGGCAGTTAGTGACCACCAGGTCCTTGCCATTCCGGTTGCGTTGGCAACAAACTTATTAATATTATTATTAAGAGCTGCGATGATAGTCGGTGAAGGGCAGCCGGCAGCGGAGAACAAAGGTTCGAAAGAGCTGTGATGATGGTCGGCGAGGGACAGCAGACAGAGAAGGAGCTGCGATGATTGTCGGCGAGGGACAGCAGGCAGCAAAGGACGAAGGTCCGAAAGAGCTGTGATAATGGTCGGCAAGGAACAACAGACAGCGAAGAGCGAAGGTCCGAAAGAGCAGCTATGAATGTCGGCGAGGGACAGCAGGCAGTGAAGAAAGTAGGTCTGAAGGAGCTGCGATGATGGTCAGCGAGGGACAGCAGGCAGCTATGGACGAAGGTTAAGTGGGCGTAAACGAAGGTCGGTGCAGGACAGCCGGCAGAAGGATGCAGGTCCGAAGCTGTAATGATTGATGGCGAGGGACTGACATTAAGTAAAGCTGTCAAAGAAGGTTGATGAGAGACAGCAGGCAGCGAGGACGCAGTCAATAGGTTGTAATTCACGCTGCTAAATGTAGCAGGTCGAGAAGGTAGCAAGTTCGAAAGAGCTGCAACGATGGTTGACAAGGGGCAGCATACTTCAATGGGCGAGGGTTATCAGCAGCCAGTAATGTTTGGTGAAGAGTGGCTGAGTAGCGGTAACGACGTGTAGCGCTCCGGGAAACCGCGACGAAACTCGGCGAGATGCAACGGGTCATGGTGGGCTTGGGTTGGTACAGCCGTGAATATTAGTCTGTGAGGGACATGGAGGGCATTAATTCAGACTGGCTATTGACGACAGCTGCGTGACCAGTCTATGATAGTCGGTAACAAGAAGCCTCAATGGCGGCAACGAAGGCTGGCGCTCCAGAAAACTTGCGACGACACTCGGCAAGGTAGCGGGCGGCAGCGAGCGAGGGCTGGCAGAGCCATGAAAACAGTTGGTGAGGAGCAGTAGGCAATGAGGAGTGAAGACTTGGAGCTGCAGCGAAGGCCGGTGAAGGACCGCGGGTCTGGCAGAGTGGGAGTAAGGGACAGCAGGCCTGATGGAGTGAAAGCGAGGGACAGCAGGCCTTATGGAACGGATGCGAGATGAAGGCAAGTCGTAATGGAGTGAGAGAAGCAGGTTGATAACGAATGAAAACTACCGACTGAGGTCACCAAGGTGGGAATGGAGGTCGCGGCGGAAAGAAAATGCCGTCTCCTGGTCTGTCGGCGAAGGAGGACGTTGAGCACACTGGACGGAGGATGCCGAGGAAGGGTCGGACGTCTGGGGTGCGGAGAACGAAGGTCATCGTGGAGGAGATGGGTGATTACTTCAGGGTGGGTGATTACTTCAGGGTGGACTGACGAGACGATGGGCTTGCCAGAGGTGACGGGGTCTTGGATGTAGAGGCCGTCGGGTCTTTCAGGCGAGCCATGATGTTGGAAAGGAAGGTCCTTCGTTCTTGATCTTTCGGTCCTTCGCTTGATCCTTCGTCTTCGGGCCTCCTTGTCTTCGGTAGACCTTTCGTCTTTCAGGAGAAGGATGTCTTGACTTGAAGTGGGAGAGAACAGAGCGACAGTCTTGAATGGGAGCTTGCGGAAAAGAGATGGCGGGCATTCTCACCCGAAAGCTTTTGTTATCTCCTATACAAGCCTTCAGGTGAGAATGCCCGCCATCTCTTTTCCTCAATCTCCCGTTCAAGACTGTCGCTCTATTCTCTCCCACATCATGTCAAGACATCCTTCGCCCGAAGACGAAGGATCAAGCGAAGGATTGAAAGATCAAGAACGAAAGACGTTAGTCTCCAACATCATGGCTCGCCTGAAAGAAACGACGGCCTCTACATCCCAGACTCCGTCACCTCTGGCAAGCCCATCGTCAGTCATCACTGAAGTAATCACCCATCCTTCGCCGTCTCCTTCACGACAACCTTCATCGTCCGCACCCCAGACGTCCGGCCCTTCCTCGGCATAAGCGAGTATAAAAGCTTTCGGGTGAGAATGGCCGCCATCTCTTTTTCTCACGCTCCCGTTCAAGACTGTCGCTCTGTTTTCTCTCCCACTTCCAATCAAGACATCCTTCGCCCAAAAGACAAAAGATCTACCGCAGTTGGGTTACACAGCGGGCTGTATCTAGAGAGAGAAAAAAAACCTCAAGGGAGAAATACATTGCAGGAACTGAATGCAAAAATTTACAGATAATGGATATTTTCTAAATGGAAACTAGAAAAATACAACACCATGTGTGACTGAAGTGAAAAGATTTAAGACAAGCCCAAAAATAAACATAAATTTGAACACAGATACAAATAAAAACCACGACAACTAAAATTAAACTAACGCATTCTGCCGCCCCATTGTAATCTGTAACAGCTGTGGCCGTCTGATTTATGTCAAGTCATTAGATTTTATAGTGATCTGCATTTCATGATACCTTGAACCAACAACCTTTATTCCGACTGACGCCACTTGCTACTTATATTGTGAACTTACTCATCTTTAAGACACCTGAATCCAGGCCAAGAGCAGGATAGTTACTTCAGCATGTTGCTGGCTAGGTGTTTGTTGCGTAAAAAAAATACCTAGGTTTTTACCACCGCCCTTGCAAAATATTTGACATTGATTTTATCATTTTTCTACTTATCAGGCTTCAGGAGAACCATTTACAAAATGCACAAGCCGCTAGAATTTTCCTTTTTTTCGGTAATGTTTTTAGTTTTTTGTTAGCCAACTACAAACGGTTTCACGGTTGACAGTTAAGTCAAAAATAAAGTTTAATATATATAATAACAATTAAAATTATGCTGGCCAAGTTTTAGGGGGGAGGTGAGGCTTAATGGCGCTGGCCAAGTTTTAGGCTCTTCCGTCCCGGTAACCTAACTTTCAACATCTACATAAGCGAGTCCAGCATGTCAAGATCTCTCCGTTTATTTGTGCCTCTAGGGAAGAGAGGAGCAATCTGGCAAAATGGTCCTATTAAGGACAGAGGCAACATCTTAGGAACTCTGGACTGGACACGTTGAAGGATGACCTTGAAGGAATGAGGACGGCTGGTCTGGAAACAATAGTCGATTCCTCTCTCCGTTTAGTCAGAAACGACTAAATAAGTGCACCATCTTATTTTTAGGTTCATTACAAAGAAACGACTTAAAAAGTGTGATATTTTTTATTATGTTGAACTGCAGCAACTTCTATGAAAAATTTCCACAACGATCGTTAACAGTCTTTTAACTTTAAAGTTAAACATCTAACTTAACTTAATGCGTTATAGCATTCACTAAGCTAGTCTATTTATCCATTTTTAAACTTTATTAATAATCTTTTGCCCCCAGAACGCTACCATTAGTCCGAACTAATTCGACATCGGCAATCACCGGACACAAATTTTTATGTAAATATTTTTGCTCTAAATCTCTACCAAAACTCCGACTGTGACCATCTGAATGTGTGTAATAGCTTGTCCTTCTATTAAAACCAAAAATCTTATAAAGATCTGTTCACAAAGCCAATCCAAAAGCCAGTCTGTGCAAAGAAACTCAGTCCCCCCCCCCCCCCAACCTAGTTGTGGTGTGTAACACTGCAGTTTACCGTTAAAGCTTATTTAATTTAATAGTAAGGATTTATCCTTTACCCAAACCAAAGTACTAAGCTTCAACAAGAGCCAATTCACGATGTGCATTTGTAATTATTCAATCAATAATCAATTTCCCAATGTAAAGGCCTTTCCCACAGTTCACGAGTTGAAAACTCAATTTGGCCTATCTTTAACCATTCCCTACTCCTTCAAACGGCTCTGCACCAAAACCCTTTGCTCTATCGATTTTCCCATTGTTCTCCTGGCCCTCCACCAATCAGACCCCCGCAGCTCTCTTTCGGCGCCCACGCTTTGGTCGCGAGAATTCTAGCATAAAAAGGCCCCCCAACTCTCAATCCTCAGCACAGCTCACAGATCTCTCAAGCTAGAAGGGTCAAGCCGGTCGGGAATGGAGATGTCACGTCCGTGGTTGCCATGCCGGGCAAAATGGTAGTGGTTCGTATGTAACTAGTTTAACTTTAGAAGTTTATCTTTAGGACGCCCCCAATTCTAAATTTACAGTCTAACTTAAATTAACCTCTAGCTTATTTTATGGTTGGTAAGCCAAATCGACATCCACGGTCCGTACCGCCATAATGTTAGAGTAGGCATCTCTTTCTAAAAAGCCAAGTTCATTCTTTGTTCGTTTTTAAATGTAAACAAAGGGACGCTTTAATCCTCGTGGATTCAGGAAAAAATAACTGTTGGACGACTTGAAAACTACAGTTGTCAAATATAGTTGCAACTTACGAGGACGCGGTTCAGCTTGCTGGGTATTCCAGGATTGGAACCCAAGAAAAAAATACTTTTCCTAATCGAAATTAAGTGTGTTTTAAGAATCAACTTCATTGTTCTTGTTTAAAGGTGAATTACTAAAATGTAAATTCTGTTAAATTGTTTTTGCAAACTTGTCAAAAGCCCAACTAGTGAACTAAATCTGAAAAGTGTTTATATATTCATTTTTCTGATGTTTTAAACAAAAACCAAGAGTTTTAAAAGTCTTCAAGTTCGTTCCCTAGCAGATTAATTGTTTTTAGTGTAACCTATTATGTAGCCCTTTTAGCTTTATACTTCGTTTAAACAATTAAATTAATCCACCGTTGGTGGCAGTGAAATTACCGGTAGCATTAAGGTTAGGCCTATAATAGGACACCGACGCTCCATCCCCAAGCCGGGACTGTAGCCCATGCTGTGTTTATTGTCGTAATAACCACACAACTTGATGCTAAGAAGTACTCGTCAACCAATGATGTCGGGGGCGCTACAAGCACCTCAGCCGTCGTAGCGTCCGCCGCTACACCATCCATCATGCCGTAGTTTTGCCGCGCTCCGAGCCGAAGCCATGGCGCCAGAAGGCCAGAGGGACAATTTTGCTAGGTAATTCCAATCAAAAATTTCTTGAATTTTTTACATGCCGCAATCGACACAAGCACATCTCATCACAGGGCCCTTCTCAGGGTTTGCACACATAAAAGATATTCTTTATAAGCAATTTTAAGGACCAAAAAAGCACCTAAAAAGTCATGCTTGTAGTAACGGCTTGAAAATAAGTAGGATAGGTAGGTGAGAATTTTTTTTTTTAAATAAATGTTTTAATAATTAATCAAATGTGCTGTACACTAACCTTACAATTTTTTTTTAATGTAGCACTAAATTTTCAGGCCCAAAATAAGCACTTTTAAGGACTTTTGGACCATATTTGGACCATGAAAGCACTTACAAATGGCAAAACTAAAATAAGGACTTGTAAGCACTGTAAGCACCCTGTGCGAACCCTGCCTTCTCTTCCAGAAAATACGGGGGTGCTGAGGTCAGGATCGAACCAGGGACCTCTTGCATATGAAATAGTCGTGCTAACCATTAGGTTACCTTGCCCCGTCCATCCATCATGCAGCGGCTGAGTGGCTGATAGTGGCAGTGCTCTTGAGGAAGCCCACAGATCAGTAACTAAAAGGCATTGAAATCAGCTAATACTTCCAGACCTGCGGGCACAAGACTACCAGGCCTGCAGAAGTTGTGGGGTCTAGTCTATTCTATTCCGATTTATTCTAGCCCGGTCTATTCTCATGGCTCTGTCGTAACAGGTTTCTCAGTTCAAATTCCTGACTTTATCAGTCCCCTTACTGGAGGTATTTCGTTTCTGAAATGGACTCACAACTGCAAGTAAATTAATCTCCAAAAGCATTACTTTGCTGCAATGCAGTGCTGGAGCAAGGGGGCAGCTGCGCTGCCCCCCCCCCTCTCCAAAAACTAGGTTGAACTTTAATAAATGCTAGCCTAAATACAATTGTTCTTGAAAAATTAATTTGTGAGTTGCAGCAGTAGTTTGTGATAGAGATACCCTTTGACTGGCAAGAAAACTCCCAAGAACATGAATTTTGCTACAAATATTTTATTTTTGGCCCGGTATTTGGGGCTTATTCACAATAAAAATGTTAAACACTAAAAAAAGCAAGAGCTGCCAAAAATTGTGGACTTCCGCAAAAAATTAAAAATTTGTTGCCAGATTCAGGTTCTTGTTAGTTTTCTTTTCTGTCAGAGGGCACGTCTATCATAAACTAAATAAAATTCTAATCCTTCAACGTTTTCAACTTTTCTTGGCCGAGGTAGCCTGCAAATTTTTTGCAAACCCAATGTCACCCCTGTCCCAAAGTTGAAGAGCTATTTTTCTTTAAGCAAAAAGATATTGCTCCTCCTGTGCACATGCCACTTCGTATACCTTACCTAACAAAACACATCATTGTTTATTACTACAAAGTAGCAACATATTTCTAGCCCTTACTTCTTTAAATTTAACGCAGTACCAAAAGTGTTCCAGTTACTCCAAACTAGCAAATTTTCGAATGCTTATACTGGCATTCTTCCTCAGGCTTGGGCAATGAGACGCACACGCACCAACTGTCCTACTTCCACATCGAACGCGATGATTCCAATTTTCTTCCCCCCCCCCCCCCTTCATCGATGTATCAACTTTCCAGGTTGCTGCTGTCAAGCTCCGTTGCTGTTAAGAGGGCTCTCGGTAGAATAGGAATACAGTGTGTATTCCGCAATCCCCTGAATATTCGGAAGCTTCTCGGCAAGAAAATCCTAGATGAAAGACGACGCGAAAATAGGACACCGGAACCAGAACAGGACGAGAGACTAGCTATAACGGCGACGCAAGTAGAACACCATTACCAGACCAGGAGTAAGACGAAGAATACGAGAGAAGTAGAAAGGGCAGACGGAGAAAAAGAGGAGGAAAGTGAGAAGAGTAAAGAAAAGAATGTTGACGAGAGTGATGGTGAAGAAGAAAAACAGATCTACGATGAGGGAAAGCTGCCCACTACATCTGGGGCAGTCTATTGGATTCCGTGTAGTGACTGCCCTCTTGGTTATGTCGGCGAAACGAAGAGGAAAGTTCGCATTAGGGTCAATGAGCACGCGAAAGCCACCTCTAAGAGAGACAAAAGAAGCGCAGTTGCCATCCACAGACTGAGAACGAGGCACGAGATTGACTGGGAAGGAACGAGAGTGATGCTTAAATCCAACTCCTACAAAGAGGCACACCTCCGTGCCTTGGAGGCAATTGCTATCCAACACTGCCAAGACAAAACTGTGGCACTTATGAATGTCCAAGACCCTGCTTTTAAGCAGATTAATAAAATTGTGACTCCCGAACTGTGTGAAAAACTGGAGACGAGGTGGAAGAAGTTTCTCCCTCTTACAACAGCGACACATGCGGAGCTTGACAGCAGCAACCTGGAAAGTTGATACATCGATGAAGGGGGGGGGGGAAGAAAATTGGAATCATCGCGTTCGATGTGGAAGTAGGACAGTTGGTGCGTGTGCGTCTCGTTGCCCAAGCCTGAGGAAGAATGCCAGTATAAGCATTCGAAAATTTGCTAGTTTGGAGTAACTGGAACACTTTTGGTACTGCGTTAAATTTAAAGAAGTAAGTGATAATGAACGAAAACCGAAGTAAATCAGCCGTTCCATCGGTATTTGCATATTTCTAGCCAATCTTTTCTTAACTAGACCTTTACCGGAGATCGAACTACATGGCTGTCAGCCTCAGCATACGAGCCTAGCATTGCTGCACGCGAGCGCTGTCTCGCGGCACACTTTACCATGTAGCTTTGCGGCACACAAGGGTTCCCCGGAACACCGGTTGAAAACCGCTGATGTAGACAAATATTTTTTGTCAGATTCGTGTGTTTTCAGTGTGTTGGCATATCTCTGTGGCACCGTGATTGGTTCATTTTTCTGTAGATTTGGAAAGAGGCGTGTGTGAGGGGAGTTTGCAACCTGCTGTATAACAGCGAGCGCTGAAACGCTTTGCTCCGGCACAGCTTCAATGACGTAAGGTGCGGAGAAATTAAAACTTTTGTAAACCTGACGAATGGTAAATAAATAAATACATAAATTAAACAGTGATAAAAACACACACAAAAAATAACACACCTTTGATAACTGCAGTGAATTACCCGTTTTTTTTTCTGCTTGGCGTTAACCATAACCCTTTTTAAACCTCTTTCTAAAGTCCGCCATTTGTTTATCAATTGAGACATTGTATAATAATGGAGTCCTTTAGCTTGAAACGCAGCGTGAACGTCTTCCCATATCTTTTTTTTCTTGTCTCCAGGCCGGCGTTTTTTGAATAAAGAGGAGTAAGTGGAAATTAGGAAACGAATCACTTGGTCGGGCATAATGTACTTATCGGTGGAAGGGGTCTGGTCCTCGTCGTAATTCGCGTCAAATTCTACTTTACAGAATTGCACCAAGTCTTTGGTAGTAGCACCACCTCCAGCTTGCTTATCAGTCCCTTTGCTTTGTTCAGGTGTAGGGGAAGTGTTCGGATCACACACGAGTACAAGATACGATTCGTTGTATGATAAACTGTCCGCCACAACTTGAGCTTCAGAAGACATGTTCTTTTAAAAATCGAAAACGTACACAACAGAACTTTTTCTAAAGAATCATTATTAACGTAACCCTATAAATTCTTGACGTAACCAAAATAAGTAGGGAAATTCGGTCGGGTTAACCATCCAAGTCGTCACCAATACACACACGTAAACACTTACAGCGAAGATCCCACAGATCATCAAGCACGCCTTGCAATATGTTTAGAGGCTCCAATACCAAAGGAATTAGTCCCAGGCAAGCTAAGGTCAACTCAGAAAGAAAGTAAGGTATAGGATCAGTGTGAAACATGGACGCTTTTCTATTTTATTTTAGCCGATTTCAATCATATTTTAGCACAGACACCATTACTTTTTTAGTTTGTTTTTTAAAATTTTTAAGCACAGCGAAATAAACAATAAAAACCGAAACTTAAAGTGGCCCCTTTGAACAGTATGGCGAGAGTATGCTAACTTCGTTACGGAAGGAGCCAGCGAGAAAGGATATGATTTCGTATGGCGGTGGCATGACGTCATCGTAGCATACTAGCGACTCAAACAGTACCTTCCTAAAGCACCGAACAGAGCGAACAGAACGCACCACTGTTAGAGACAGTTTGGCCCCAAACTTGACTTCGCGCATGCGTAGTGACGTTGCGTCAGCCGTTCAGTACCTTCCTAAACTACATCCTACAATACAGCGCAACAAGCTCAGCAGAGTATTCGATACGTCATACCTTCACTGCGACTAGACCTGGCTAATGGATTTGACAAGGATTGGCTAATGGCTGTGACCAGGCGAGAGCAATGCCAAATTGCGAATCATCTCAGGGAGGTGGTTTGCTGGGGTGCAGGTTTGAGCATGCGCGAGGTAACAATTTTCCCGGAAACAGATTCATCGCTGACGTTGTTGACGTCAAATCAAGCCGTATCAACATGGCTATTAGCATGGAATGAGCCAAACTGTCACTAACAGTGGTGCGTTTGGTTTGCTCTGTTTGGTCGTTTAGGAAGGTACCGAAGGTTGGAAGGTTGGAAGGTGGAACCAGCGAGCGAAGCGGGATGTACAAACCAACATCAAAGCTCCGGTACTTGAGGAGTGGGGTGAGGGGGGTTTCGAAAAAGTGTCGTGTATCACATCTTGGATTTAGATGGGCTTCTTTGAGTAGGGGAGCATAAGGGAGAAGCTCTGGAAGATGTAGAGTGCGGTGTGGGGCCTGCCGTGGGGTCCGTGCTGTGGTTTTGGTAAGCTGAGATACTACTTCTCCCAAGATAGGCATAATGGGAAGAAGAAAAACGTTACTTGCCATGCCAGCAAAAGATTTGATTTTCATAATATGTAAAAAAAAAAAGTGTGCACATTTAATTTCTTCTTCGTTTTTGTTTGACGTTGGGTATCCAAGTCTTCAAGCTGAAAAAAAAAGGATCGATGCAATGTATTTGTTGAGACCGCCTTCTCTCCCTTTGCCCATTGTCTGCCCCATACCCTTGCGCTTTTTTGAGACTCCCCATGCAAAAATTATGTGGAAAAACATGTTCCCGGGCCTTCCCCAGAGTCCCCGGCACTTTTTCAAGACCCCCACCATCCCCCTTTCCCTATACTACTAGAACGAAGAGTTAAAGAGGGTTAAATCATCCCTGCCAACCCCCTAAACCTTGATACCCCTACACAACATCCCGCCACCCCCTCCCACTCCCTCCCGGAAACCCAAACAGTCAGGCGGCAGATCCAAAGAATCGTTCACTTTTTCATAAAAGCATCAAAATCGGCAGGACGGACCTACATGCCCGTAAGATCATCTTCTTTGCAGCCGTATTCTCGAGGGTCCAGTGCGGGTTTATTTGCTAGCATATTTTTTCCTAAGTAGCATCATTTCACTTTTGGTAGCATTGAAGATTAGCTAGCATGAAGTTAGAGTGCATTGTTGATGAAGGGGGGGGGGACACAACTTAGAATCTCGGTAATCTCGGGAATCTCGGGAATCTCGGTAATCTCGCCAGACCTAAGAGATGACAGTGATATTCTAAATCAGCGTAGAAATACCTGTATTAGGGCAAACACGATCCGTAGGTGGTTTTGTGGTTGCAGCCAGGAAGTTGTGGCCACTGCATATACTGCTTATATGTCACAAATCTATGGCATGCAACTGTGGACAAACGGTTCTACCCAGTGCCTGAACAGCCTCAGAGTGTGCTACAACAACGGCTTACGATTCTTGTTTGGCTTGCCCACCTGGAGTAGTGCCAGTATGTATGTTGTTTGCTACGATGGGTGTCCCTAGTTTTGGGGAAGTCCGCAGACAGAGGGCTTATGCATTCCTGAGCAGGCTGTACTCCTCGGCAAATTTTATCGTGAGGGCAGTTGTGGACTCAAGTCTCCCTACTGTCAGGGAAACCCTGTCCTCTATGTGGGAATTACTTCAGTGGAGGCCATGAAAGTGGTTCAAGTGTTTTTATTGTTTGTCGTTGTTGTACTTTAGTGTTTTATTGTATATTTTTGTTTTACTTTGTAATGTCAATTATATGGACCCTTGTTGGTCTGAAATAAAGTTAAAGTTAAAGTTAAAGTTAAAAAAAAGTTAAAGTTAAACGTGTATTACCTTCACTTTTTGGCATTGTTCAAATTGCACATTACAGTTTTCTTTTGATGGACCCAATGCTTTACAGATAAACTTCGCTGCATTTTTTGTCATTTCATCTTCAAGAGTCGCCGCCCCAAAGTAGTCTAAAAAATTATGATGAAATAGCAGTTTTCAGTTCCCTAAGTTTCGTCCCAATCTTACTTATTCTATCACAACCAGTTATGGAACATGGTAATGGCCATGGTGGCCTCTGCTCTGTATCACTTGAAACAGAGCTTTCAGAAGAGTGGACTTGAGGAATTGTGGATAATCAAGGACAGGGCATTTTTTAACTTTAACTTTAACTTTATTTCAGACCAGCAAGGGTCCATATAATTGACATTACAAAGTAAAACAAAAATATACAATAAAACACTAAAGTACAACAACGACAGACAATAAAAACACTTGAACCATTTTCATGGCCTCCACTGAAGTAATCCCCACATAGAAGACAGGGTTTCCCTGACAGTAGGGAGACTTGAGTCCACAACTGCCCTCACGATAGAATTTTGTAAATATATTGGCATTTGGCTTAATCCTTTAATTTATACCGATATATCGGTAACCGGTATCGGTACCTACCGATACTCCATCAATTACCGATCCTTACTCCCTTTAATCCGACTTGTATTATACAACGTTCATTTGGCTATTAAATTAATAGAATAACTTAGATTCGCTAAGCATCCCTGCTTAGCTCAGTTCAGCCTCAGCCTTACACATCAGGCCAGCTGCCAAGTATCAGCTATCCAGATACTTCTTATAGATCAGAGCATTACCTCATTGCTAATATTAGAACTAGTCCGGGTTC
>JAHWFP010177466.1:1682-74908 GCA_023313725.1 Lithobius niger
ACACACACACACACACACACACACACACACACACACACACACACACAAAAACACACACACACACAAAAACCTTACCAGTTAACGCAGGATTTGAAGTAAGCATAAAATCCCTACGAAGTGCAGATCGAGGCACTACACGAATGCCTTCTGGCCCCGTGGGATGAGCAACACTAACTGATGCCACTAGTTTCTCAAACTCTGATTTGGCCTGCAGCAAAACAAATAAGAGTAGGTTTCTGACAATAGCAACTATGTTACTAAAAGAAAAAAACAGGGTTGCTTAGCAATATAGTAATGATATACATGGGAAACCATTGAAGACATAAGTCGCGCTCACATAGTGGTCATTTTTTGTATTAGCCATTTCCCGATTTAGAGGTGATTACTCGAAAGATTTTATTAAATGCCGGGAAGCGTGTTTAAAACTTTGTTATTTTCACACAGGTTTCAGAAATTAAGTAAGTTCCACAATGTTAATTGAGAAGCCTAAATATGCAAAATGAACATGTAAAAACTGTATTACCATGTTTACCCGGTTATAAATGCCTAACCAGTTAGAAGTGCCCCTATATGAAATGTTGGCACTCATTATTTTTGTCCTCATTTATAAGCACCTACATAACATACACAAAATTAAAAGAAAAAAATTTTTTTAATCGGGCATGCGGTTATACAAGAGTTTTTTTGAACGCTAAAACAAAAAAAAAGCCCATTTCTCAATGAGCCTAAACGTTCACCTACCGAACTCGCGCAGCAGTGATACAAATCACGTAAATATTTTCGGAAACATTACTTCAAAAGTTAATCCAACGAATATGCGTTGTTGGAAATTTGACAGACCTCTTCCTTCCTATTTGGTGTGGAAATACGCCGTCTGTCTTCGTCAGCCTTTTCTACTTGTCGTTATTTTCTACTTGGCCTACATCAGATTGAAACGGACACAACGTTAAAACTGATGTAGGCCAAGTAGAAAATAACGACAAGTAGAGAAGGCTGACGAAGACAGACGGCCTAATTCCACACCAAATAAGGAAGGAAGAGTGTCTGTTGAAAATTTCCAACAACGCAAATTTGTTGGATTAACTTTTGAAGTAGTGTTTCCGAAAATAATAACATGAATTTTGGGCTTCGAAGTAACAAACCGTACAACAAATCACGTGAAAATCAGAGTTAAAAACATCAAAATACCAGGGGCACCTGGTTGATTTTTGTTTCTATTGCCTATAGAAAATATACATTACCTGATTTTTAGCATTCTACTTCCCCCTTGCTATTTTCATCTAGAGATTATGGCTTGGAGTGCCGCCGCTAGCGTCGCTTCCTACTGCGCATCGGTTCTGCGCAGCCTTCTTGGTATACTATAAGCCGAGACGGCGTCCTTATTTCCATCTTTTGTTCCTCTACACATCGTGCCTGTGACAACATAGGGGGAAGGAGGGTGGGAAAAGTATCAGGTAATGTATATTTTCAATAAGCAATAGAAACAAAATCAACAAGGTGCCCCTGGTATTTTGATGTTTCTATGCCTTGAAAATATACATTACCTGATTTTTAGCATTCCGCAGACGTCGTCAAAGGCGGCGGGCGCTACATGACGGAGCCCCCTTAGGTAGCACGCTGGATCCCCAAAAGTACATGACTTTGCCAAAATTGAAACAGGATACCAATAGTCAATTGTGTGAGAAGGGGGTTTAGAGAATTCGTCTGGCTGCCACGAAGTGGCCCAGTCGATATAAACCATCGCGTAAGTAGTGAGAGGTAAAGACCGATGGAGGTCTCCAAAAAGCGGCTTCCATGATTTCAGAAATGGGAATGTTACTAAGATGAGCCCATGAGGCTATAGCTCGCAATTCTTGAGCCATAACTCGAATGCCTTCTGTAGCACAGGTGATATTGACGGCATTGTAAGCCTGTAGGATGACGGTCTTTATCCAGGTTGCAATAATCCAATTGTCTCACCCTGTTTAGCGGTAAAAAGAAAGAAAAACTTGTGACCGCGACCGACATTTAGGATTAGAGGCTATCAAGTAAAATTTCAAGGCCCGGACCAGGCAAAGGGACCTTTCTGGTTTGTTTCCTAATATAGTGGAAAGGGTGAGATCGCTTCGAAGGTTTCTGTGTCTTAGCTCAGAAGGAGGCTCGAGGTGTTACAGTAACTCCAGAATGGTCGTCAAGAAAGCAGTCGGACGGAGTTGCTGATAATGCTTGGAGTTCGCTGCGGTGAAGACAGCCAGCGAGGGCAATCAGGAACACGGTCTACGGGTGAGGTGGCTTTAACGCAAAAGAGAAGGGTTCGTATGGTGCAGAGAAGAGAGACGTAAGGACCAGAGACAGGTACCAGTCAGGGAACAGTCGCCGCGTTACCGGTCGTTCTAGTGTAAATGAATTGATCAGGGTAGAGATGCAAAACTCCTTAAGAGAAAAACTGCCCGCAGCACGAAAAGACAAACTTACCAGGAGCAACTGGTTAAAGTTTGTTTTTATTGCCTAAATGAAAATATAATTACCCAATTTATTTTAGCACTCTGATGGGTTCTCATTGCTTCCTCCAGAGATTAGAAAGTTGGCTTCCCTGCCAGTCCCGTAGCTATCCACTGCGCATGCGCGGACGCAGCCCTCCTATATAAGCGCTGGCGCGGCACCATGCTTTATCTTTTTTACGACCCTCTCTAGTGCAACTGTAACAACTCAGAAGGGAGGACAGGGCGGAGTGAAGGTAATGTATATTTTCAGATAGGCAATAATAAGCGGATGACACACACTATAACACACTTCGTCAAAAGGTGCTGGGGCCATAGTGGCGGGTGCCCTGGCTACGAACTGGCTACCCCAAAGTCAACGGACTTAGTGAACCTGAAGCGACGTGTATAGAAGACGGATGAGCGATGGGTGATCTTCTGCCAGGAACCGTACGTTGCGACGGTCCTGCTGAAGCCAGCTGCCGCAAAGGCAAGCGGGATCAAAGTTGCTGCAATGGTCAAGTCAAGAAGGCGGCGTGAAGGTAATTGCAGTCGCTAACAGGTTCCGTGGCAAGTGGAAAACAGCTGCTGAATGGCGACTGGATCCCTTAAGGGGAGGGAAGCCACAAAGTTGCTTGCAGGCAGAAAACTGGGTAAGCTGGAAACAGGGAGGTGGACAGGGCATCCAGTGGCCAAATGACGGTCGAGCGCATTCGTGAAAGATAACGATCCTAGCAAACACCGGCCGAGTATGCCAGGGAGATCGTGAACCGTCGATGTCCAGTGGTCGAACCACTTCAGAACCAAGGACTGGAAGATCAAACCGATAAACAAGGGAGGAACTTGGTCCAGTGTGGCTTGACAGGCCGAATGATAGTGCCGTGTGATGCAGTAAGGAAGATACAGCCGAGGACGACTAGCTGGAGAAAAAGGGAACGGTAAACAGAACGAGCCAGGAAGACTGGAACAGCGTACTTGTCTAAGGCCTATAGCCAAGAAGATGAGGTGACCACGTGAAGGGCAACAGTAGTAGACATCTAGATTGTATTAAAAAAGGGTTACCAAGCATAGAGGCCAAGGAACGGATGGGCACATGGTGCGGGCAGCAGACAAAGAATACTGCGCAGAGGCCTAGTTAACCCAGACCGTGGAAGGTCGTAACCGATCCTGTGGAACCGCAGGGAGACAAGAAGACAGTCGGACGAGAAGAGGTGCATCCTGGTTCCAAACATGGGCCGCCCAACCTGGGTAGCTACGATAGAGGGGGACCATCCTGCAATAGGACGCAGGTGAGTCGAGCCGGAAAGGTCCTTAAGGTGGAACGGTCGTCCTTGCTGGTGAGCGGTTAAAACGCATCCGACATAAAAGCAAAGTCTTGTAGTGGCCCAAAAAGGAGAGTATACACTCCATTATCTGGAGATAAACGGAATCGAGACGGAGGGTCGGCGAAGCAGGCCAGTCAACGTAAGGTCTTGTCTTGTGTGTGATCAAAGAGGACAGGTTCCAGGGAGAGGAAGGAGGAAGGACGCGGAACACTATAACAGGGAACCGTTGTCAGAGGACCATGAAAGGTAACAGGCTAGTGTGGGTCAAAGCGGGTATGGTAGTCGAGTCACTATCAGATGTCGGAATCGTTGTTCCGGTTCGTCTTGGCCGAACCGGTTGATAGATAGCCATGCAGTAATTATTGTGTATACACAGGAGGTACAACAGAAGGCCTGACGGCAACCCTGGCTGTGGCAACAGAAAGCGGTGAGCAAGGTCAGAAACAGAGGCCGGGGCAGACCCGAAACCACCTGGTGGCAGGAACGAGCCCAAGTCGCAGTGCTGAAGTATACCTTACATAAACAGAAGGCAAGGGAATCGGAGATGCGAGTAACCAAGAACGCCAGGCCAGATGTCGGAGCCGGGGTAAGATTATCAGTGTCCAGGAACAAGCAGAACCGAAGGTCGGAATTAGGAAAGGGTCCTAGAAAAGGCCCTCTTCGGAAACCGACGAGTGTGTAGTGATGTGGAAGGAGCATAAGAAGGAAGGAAAGCGGATAGTAGACAGCGGTACCAAATGACTCCAGGAAGGGCGTAGGAGCTCGAATCCAAACTCCTGTTACTAAAGGACAAATAGTTCCGAACAATCAGTTCAAAGGAAACTGTGCCAAAATCCCAGCGATGATAATCTTCGGGCCGACGTATGTCCAAGACAAAGACGGTAAGAACCAAAGTAACGAAAGCAGACAGTAAAATGCGGTCCGCAAAAAAGTCCAGAACGGCGTCGGGCCTAGTTCCGGTCCCTTCCCACTAAAGACGAGCAGAATCAAAGTAAGCACATAGGGAACCGGCCAAAGCTCAAACGAAGATCCTCTTCGGAGATCGACGTAAGAGCAGAGAGAGGAAATGGTAGTACATTAAGAAATGGTGCGAAACGCAGCATGCGGATCGTAAGGAACCACAGAACGGCCGGTGAGGCCAGGTCCCGATTCCCTAGTGTTAAAAAACAAATGGAACCGAGAACAGTTTGAATGGAACGGGACCAAAAAACCTAAGGGTAGACCAAGACCCTCTTCGAAGACCAAGGCATGAACAGCTAGCGGCTAATGGTAGCATTGCAGGAAAGGGAGAAGGACGTTAGCATGTGGCTAGCAAAAGGGCTATAAGCTGGTTGGCGAGGCACGGTCCTGACATCCTAGCGTTGAAAGAGAGGCGGAACCAAAGAAACTGGCCGAAAGGGAACTTAGTAGAAGCCCAAGCGAAGACTAAGAAGCATCTTGAAGAAGGGAGACGGAACATAGACCACGGCTCGTAAAAAGGATTACAAGACAGGTGACTGGATCCGGTCCAGATCCTCCTGTTATCAAGGAACAAGCGGAACCGAAAAGTCGGTTCGAAGGGAACTGGGCCAGGCCTGAGCCCATGTCTTCCCTGAAGAGCGGCGCACTGATGGTAAAACTGAACCAAGGTGGTAGTGGGAGATAGAGCGAAGGTAACTGCATGGTGGTGCCTGTAGGGAGAAAATCGGGCTTGAAGAAGGACTGATGGTTCTGCACCAGAAGAAGGGGGAACTCACTCGAGGCTCAGAGAAGAAACAACGGTATGCAGGGACCAGTGAGGGCCGGAGGATTGAAGACTCCATGGATCCAAGAGGCGGAGAGGGATCGATGAAAATGAAGGCCTAGAGGGCAGGAAAGGGTGGAAATCAGAAACGTCTGTGGCCAAGTGCTGAGGCATATTCGAGATATGATCCTGAGCGGTCAGCCGGACCAGTGCTGGAGCAGCAGCCGAAAGCAGGTGACAGAGTAACGAAGGTGGCACGGTAGACAAGGCTGAGATGCGGAATGCTGAAGATACAGTCGGATTGGAGGCAACCGCTCAAAAGCAGAACACCCAGAACAGCTTGCTGTGTAGAGTGACCGTTCCGTGGAATAAATTAACAACGCATGCCGGCGGAACCACGCCGGCAGAACCGGCAGAACCACGCAGAATCAGCAGAATCGTGAAACTGGCAGAACCGGGGAACTGCGCCGGCAGAACCGTACAGAACCTTGCAAAACCACGCAGAATCGGCGGAATTGTGAAACTGGCAGAACCGTGGTGGAATCGCGCCGGTACAGCTTAACCCGTAGTATACGGGGAAACGAAAGTACGGAACCGGAAACAGGAGACAAGAGAGCAGCGGAACGCAGTTCGTGGCGTCGAGCGCCGTTTTCCCCCATCCTTGGAGTGTAGAGGAGGAAAGGAGCACCTACAGAGCTCACAGGCGATGAAGGACTGCCGTGGCTTCATCTATGTCAACTGCATAAACGTGTGGAGGGACTATGTCGGCCCGAGGTCGTAACAGGCCATAGGAGAAGGACAGGCCGACGTCCGTAGCAATGGAGCAATGACATGATGCCAGTGTACCTAATAGAAGTAGGCGTGCCCCCCACCCCCACCTTTCGCGGACCAAGGTCTAGTGGGGGGAACGAGGCGTGACTTGAGGAACGTGAATCTGTTCACTAAAGAGAGCGTACAAGCCCTCATGAACACGACAATAGTAGCAAGAACTGGCAATCCGGACAGACTGGTGATGAATGACAATGGTTGGCCAGGGAGCAGATGGCCAACAGGAAAAGGCATCGAAATCCTGAGTCCAGTGGTAAGGCTTCAACTGTCAGCACTTTGGTTATGTGGGTGCGAGATGTCAGGAGAGGCGGTGCTGCTCCTGCTGTGGGGAAGACCACGCCTTGAGAGACTATCTACATGGACAGAGTGCCCCAACTGTAGAAACATCAATGCTGCAGATGTGGACCACCTGGCAATTTCTCTACGACTGTCTAATGTTCCTGAATCGGACCCGCAGATGCAAAGAGAGAACTAACTATGATGGATAATTCGGACACAGACTCTTCATCCACTGCATCATCAGTGGCGGTGTATACTCCACCTGGTACTTTCGGTTCTCTCTCTATCGAGGAAGAAAGGCCTTTGCCGCCCTCCAACTTAGCTGCTTTGCAGACATAGTTGCGATTCAGGAGCCTCCGTGCTCTTCTCTGGGCATTCCGGTAGACAGGTGGTTCTCTTATGTCATGTACTTCGCCGCCAGGGGAGATCGGCGTCACTCTATGCTTGCCCTTCGCCGGGACATGTGTGCGGCGGTGCTTCTCCCCCACTGAACCACTCACAACTTGGTCTCAGTCTGCTGAGACTTTGGCCACTGATCTTTTGTCGTGGTTTTGGTCTACGCAGACAGATGCGATGACATTCAGCGTACCCATTCTCTCGTTGGTGACATCTGTTCTTGTGAATGTCATGTGTTGATGTTGATCCTCTGGGACTTTAATGCGAAGAGCCTTCTTTGGGGGGGGGGGGGGGGGGGGGGCTTCAGCTCACTCCAAACGGGAGAGATCTAGAGGTAATGACATGGTGGATTTCATTCTCCAGAATGACATCCACAATGCTCCGTCTTCGCCCCCGACCTTTGTTACGGTTAGGGCCCATAGTTGGATAGACCTGACCCTCTCAAGAGGGGTCCCAGTGTCGAACTGGAGGCACAGTCAGGAGGATCCCGTAAGTGATCATGTCATTCTCTTGTGCTCGGTTATTTGGGAACCGGAACGGGATGGGGCTGACGATCAACAAATTCCCCCCACATTTCGGGTTGGCCGAGCTGACTGGATTAGCTTTGCTAGCCTTCTCACCGCTGGTGGCCCGGACGCGAGCACACTCCCTCTTTCCTCAGCCGAAGACGTAGGGTTGGCTGCCGGTGCTCTGCAGGCCCTTGTGCTACGCTCCTGCGAGGATGCGATCCCTCTGGGTACTCCTGGCAGGGGCAACTCTTGGTGGAATAGAGATCTTTGGCTGAAAAAGCACTCTCGGCCTGCCTTACAAGATCTTTTCTAACAGAGCTAAGCGGCACCCAATCTTGCGGTCGGTCCAGACGAGGGATGGCCAGTGGACCACTACGGTGGAAGAGACTGCATCCTGCCTTCATGACGATTATTTTCCGGAGGACAGTTTGATGGGTGACCTTCCAATTCATCTCGCCATGCGGCAGACCGTCGCCACCTCCTTCGCTTCCATGCGGCCTCAGGACCACCCTTTCACACGTGCGGAACTTTCGTGGGTGGTGGGGGGAGTTAAGAGTCGGCTGGCTGCTTGCTGGTCCTGACGGGTCCCCACAGCCACCCTACCCTCTCTCACATCCTCCGTGTTCTAGGCGATCTTTGGCTTCGCATTCTTAATGCCTGCCTTGCTTTCCATATGTTCCCCCCAGTGTTGGAAGACCGCTCGCGTGATCCTCATCCCAAAAGGGGAGTACCAGTTTCGCCTGTTACGTTTGCTGCCTGTCATGGGAAAAATCCTGGACTATCTGTGCGCAGGGAGGTTCACTCACTTCTTTACCCTCCTTTCAGACCACCAATTTGGTCCATCTTCCATCTTCTTTACGATCCGGAGGACTGCGCACCCTGCGCTATCTATACGGACGCCTCGAAGATGGATGGGAGAGTTGGTTGAGCCTTCGTCCTTCACCTCGCTGGGTGTTCCATCTGCTCGGGCCAGTTTCGACTGTCAGATCATTGCTCGGTGTTTCAGGCGGAGGTTATGGGCATCACTGTTGCTCTCCGACATGCTTTGGACTTCCTCAGTGACCAACCAAGGATAGATATCCATTCCGATTCAAGTTCCGCGATCCCGTCTCGGAGACCTTGCTCGCTGCCACGGCTCAGACCTTATTCATGGAGTTGAGCACTGCTACCACCTTGCGTCTCTCATGGATAAAACCTCATGCCGGGCACCTTGGTAATGAGGAAGCAGGCAAAGAAGCCAAGGAGTCCCTGCGTTAGCGTAACGTCTTTTTTGCAATTCCTGTTCCTCTTTCGCGCTCTCGAGTTATTTACCGAGAGGTGATGATGGACTCTTGGCAGCGCCATTGGAAATGCTCCACGAAGGGCCGCCTACCTTTCTTTTTCTTAAGGAAGTCTCTTCTTTGTCACTCTTTCAAGGAAAGTTATCCTGATTCTGACTAATATTGGGAACTTTAGATCCTATCTTTATGCCAGGCTGGGTAAGGGCGACCCGGAGTGCGAGTGTGGGCACTCACAGAAGGATTCGGAACATGTTCTTCGTCATTGCGACTTCCCCTTTCGGGAAGCCGCGCGTTTCTTGTTAAAAGTCATCCATAAGGGGTTTGCTTGGGACCTTCGTAAAGAGCTCCTTAAGTCTTTCCTCCAGGCAACCCACTGGGGGAAGCCTGGTTAGGGCATGTGCATTGTGCAGTACCCCACTGGTGGGGGGGGGGGCGCTTGTTTATGGCTGTGAGGGTTGGGCGTCGTGCAGGGGAGCCCCAGGTTCTTTTAGGTGTCTTTCTTGTGACACCTTTGGGTTTGTTTGTGGGTTGGATTGCTTGTTGTTTGCCCCTTTTCTTTCCGCATTTGGTTTTGTTTGGCGAGTGCAGCCTCAGCAGCTAGTGAGGTTTTTCCTTTTTTTCCTTTTCGCTGGCACCTGCTAGTCTAATTTTTTCTTGTTTACCCCTTGGCTTTTGTTCCATGGGCTTCCACTGTTGTTGCTTTAACAGTGTTTCTCAGTGTTTGTTTAGTTTGATTTAACGTGGCGAGTTGCCTGCATCTCGGTCTTCTCTCCCCGCTGGTTCTGCGGTATAATTTGTGGTTTTGGTGGATGGGTTTCTTTGACTGTGGTTTGGCTGGTCCCCCTCTTCTTCTCCCCCTGATGCTTGCATCGAGGGTACCGGAGCCATGGCTTCCCAGCTGGGTGCTCCCTAACCACTTTACCTGCAGTGGTAAGGGTGGGCAACAGCACCTGCTGGCCAAGGAAACCGTTGAGAGGCAACCATGGTCACTCCGGAAAGGGCGAAATGGGCCCCCCCCCACCCAAAAAAAATCGCATGACTGAACATAACAGGCCAATAGTTAGGCGGCGGAGATGGTAAAATTCAAGAAATTGTTCACTTTTTCATAAAAGCATGAAACTCGGCATGATGAACCTACATGCCTGTAAGATCATTTTTAGATATGGAGCCACTTCGAAATTTACCCAGGAGCCCTAAATCCAAGATGGCGGTCAAAAAGGCGGTTGAAAAACTCCAAAATATCAGTGTTACCTGGTTGATTTTGGTTCCTGTTGCCTCTCGAAAATATACATTTTAAGCATTCTCTCTCCTTCTCACAATGCTGTTTGAACTAGAGAAAATTCGAAGACCGCGTCGCTACCCTCTGCGCATCCTACTGAGCAGCCTCCTTCCTACATATACTCGATCTGAGCGGCCATGCTTAAATTTTCGAGCCTCGCTAGTGCCCAGATGGCGACAAGAGAGGAGGAGGGTGGGACTAAGGTAATGTATATTTTCAAGAAGCAGTAGAAACCAAGATCAACCAGGTAGGTAATACTGGTATTTTGGAGTTTGTAGTTGCCTATTGAAAAAATACATTACCTTATTTTAAGCAGTCCACAGACTTTTTCAAGGCGGAGGGTCTGCCATCTGACAAAGCCCCCTCAGGGTTTAACGAAAACCGGTGAACGGCGATAACAGTAAGAACGGACACTACATAGCTCGGCGTCAAACCTCTGTGTTAATGAAATCTGACACAAAACATGTCCCCCCCCCCCCCCTTCGAGCTTTGGAGTCTTTTGCTACGAAATGCTTCTCCCGGCGACGAGTTCCTCTTATGAACCTCACGGGACCATCTTACAACCGTATTGAGGGCTTGGTGCACCATCAGCTCACAGCCGAGTTTGACAAGAAGTGGAAATCTCCTTGGAAGCGAAGATATATAGATCAGTGGTCTGCTCCTCCACGCGCGTCCTTTCGAACTTTTGTTTACAAATGGTTATGTGAGAACTTATTTTTGCTCCGTGTTGTGCGAGATTTTCTAAAGACGGACAATGGTACTTTCTCCGAAAATTCAAGTAGACCTGTGAACTGTGTTCTTCCTGGTGGTTTAGGTCCGATTTTGTTTCTTAATACTCCTCAGGGTAGCGAGCGGTTCCCCCACACAGAAATGGTAAGAAGTGCGAGGGGTTAGAGAACTCGTTGGGCGGCAACTTAAGGCCCGACGCAATGAAGTCCGTCAGTTTGACGGGACATATCTCGGAGGTAATGTGACGAGAACACGAAGGGCTGAGCCAGGAAGCAGCCTCCATGTCGGTAACTGGAATGTTACTAAAGTGTGCCCCCATGATGCAGAAATTGCTCGAAGTTCATGTGCTGTAACCCTTATAGAAGTGGAGTGGAAGGAGCCGGATATTGAAGCTGAATGCAAAAACAAAAAATTTCAGACATGACCTGATGGAGCATTGGGAATAAAGTTCCCATGCCTTTCCTGAGATAGGCAATAGCAGTGGTATTGTCGATATGTACTTGGACAACTTGGCCTATAAGGTAATGTTGGAAGTGGCGGAGGCCGAGAAGAATGGCTCGTAGCTGTAGGACATTGATGTGATCCGTGAGGCTCGGATCCCATTGCCCGAGATGGTCACGTTGTTGACGTGGGCTCCCCATCCCGATTGGGAGGCATCTGTGAAAAGGTGAATCCGAGGAAGCGGTTCGTGAAGCGAGACGCTGGCAGTGACCATCCACCAATGAGGAGTTGATAGTGGGAAGGATGGGCTTGGGAACCTGACCAGAAGATAGAGTGCAGCTCGAGGATCGCCGCATTCTTCTAGTCGACAAAGGTGTAGAGGTCTGGCCATCCACCTGCCATAGGGGACGAGATCGGCGAACGAGTGGATGGTCCCTATGACAAGTTCCCGGAATGTGTGGGATGGTAAGCAGAGGAAGGCTCATGTTGCGGAGAGATGGTTCTCGACGCGTTCTAGTGACGGCATGACTGAAGCTTGTGCAGGGATGTTTTTTCACTTTTTTTCACATTCCTAGTTTTCATTTTTTTCACATTTTTCGCATGCCTGCTTTTCATTTTTTCACCTTTTTCATATAGCTGCTTTTCAGTTTTTTCACATTTTTCACCTACCTACCTTTCATTTTTCACTATTTCTTCGTTTTCATATGTCTCACCAGTTTCACCAGTTTCTTGAATAAAACATTCTTTTCCAGTAACCATTGTAATTTCAGTTTTTTTTTTTGCTATTTCAGGATGCCAGGACGTATTATTATTCTGCTAACGTACCCTATTTATTAAACATACTTATGACAAGATAAAAAATTTAAAGTGCTTACAAGAAGCCCTTTGGTAGATTTACTCAGAAAAAAATAGGCCACTTTCTCAGAAGGAACAGTTCACGATTTCATAGCCTATTTTCATTTGACTTTGTAGAGCTTCTCTAATGAAATTGTGAATTATGGGCTGTTGCCTACCAGAAAATGGCCAAACTTATAGAAGCAGTGCCACGAAATATCAAGCATATACTTTTATTGCAATTTGCAGTATTGTGGTATGTTTTGTTTTAACGAAGGGAAGGCAATTTTAAAATACAAAATAAGTGGAATTTTTCTACACCACTGTCTGACTTGTAAATTCAGATTTGTCTCATCCACTTGTTTCTTCAAGTACTTTTGCAGCATTTTGTAGAATAGCGTTTGCTGCGCCCATCTTGGTCAAGTCTTGTTTCTTCACGACTTCTTGCAGCAGTTTTAGGCCCTCTTTTTTTCACGTGTTCTGCACGTTTTTGAATTGCAGCTTTATCTGTATAGCCTTTTTTTTCGCAGATTTCAGAACAGTTGCTTCATCTGCCTTTCTCTTCCTAGCTTCAAAATGCTTTGACAGTCTATCATTGTATGCTTTCTTGTATTCCATCACTGATTTTAGAAGTGGCTTTGTAAGTGTTAAGTTTTGAGGTTTGCCATCACACCGCTGCTTTATAAACGATGGCATAGCTCTAAGCCCATTGATTGAAGCAATGCCCAAGTTGGTTCTGTGATCGGTTATGTTAAATTTACTTTCACTGAAACCACACCAGCATTGCCATGGGACAATGCGAGTGCAATTTTCACCAGTTTTCCGAGAGAAGGGTATTTCAAACCCTCTGATCCATTCTTTACTTCCATTATATTGGTCCAACAGTGATCAATTCTGTGGTATGTTCGTTGATCAATTCTGTGGTATGTTCGTTGTCCTACACCATAACCATTTCTTCTTCTTCTGTGTCACTCACCTGGCGTGCCTCGGACACATCAGCAGATGAACAATCAGTTGTATCTTTTTTCTTCCACCAGTGCTCAGGTATGCTCTCTCCCTGCAAAACTATCCATTCATCAACTGCAGTGTCTATTTTATTTGGTGGGAAATGCTTCAACGTGGCAGTTATTCGTCGGACAGTTTCTGGTGCTGAAGTATTAGATCTGCACAGAGGTGCAGGACTTACAGATCTTTTAAGTGCTTACAGCTAATGGGAAGTGTCGTCAGAAGTTGTAGAACTGCTTTTTTGTAAAAAGCCCTTCCTCTATAAAGGAACTCCTTTTCAACCTTCTGAGAAATCTTTTTGGTTGAAATGACTTTACCAAGCAGATTCTTTACATCACTTCTGCGCAGCGCAGCAAAACGAAGGGGGGTCTTTTCCCTCACACTGCTTTCAGTTTCACCAGTAGAACGAATCCTTCACACAAAATTAAGGCAACGCTGCCGGCCACGCAACAATGATTGTTAAGTTTACAACAGGCACGTGTAGAGCTTATTAATACGTACACAAGAATTACTGTCTACATCCATTTGTACCTTAAAAAAGAGAAAACTTCCTATCACCATCACACACAGTGCACATGATAGTACCGCTGCGCGTAACGGTTGCTTGGCAAACGGGCCACATTCTCACAATGTTAAGAAAGAGACCAAACGCGAATTCAAAGCGACCCACCAGTAAACAAAGTTTTTTTTACCTGTTCTAATCACTGACATGCCTATGTAATTCTGGGTCCAAAATTAGGGCGGATAATTTGATTGTTTGTACTTTGCTTGTGCATTTTACATTTTTTCACATCAACACTCGTATTTTTCACATTTTTCACATTTTGTTTTACCCCTGGCAAATTTTCATATTTTTCATATTTTTTCACACCGGCAGCATCCCTGCTTGTGTGAGAGGTCGAAGAATACTCCGAGGAACGTAAACCGTTGAGCAGGGTCTGGGCAGGGTTTGGGAAGGTTGAGGCCTAGTTCTAATCCGTGAAAAAGAGACACTACGGCGGTTCGATTGGAGCAGAGGAGATGCAGATCGTGATGTGGCAGGAGGCAGTCGTCGAGAAAGGCGTGGATGCGGATGGTTTGTTGATGGAGGTGTGCTAGTACTGGTCTTAGAAGTAAGATAAAAATTCGGTGTGCGTTTAAACCGAACGGAAGGCATCAGAACTCGTAAACAGTCCCGTCGAAAATAAAACGAAAGAGGTGCCGGGCAGAGCCATGAAGCGGGATGTGAAGGTAGGCGTCCGCAAGGTCCAGTGAAATTGTCCAGTCGTTCTGGAGAAGAGAAACGCGGATCGACGCCGTGGTTTCCATTTGCAAATGCAGATTGGACATGTATTGATTGAGGGGCTGTAGGTTGAATATTAGCCGAGAGCCCCCGGACTTCTTTTCGCATAGAAAGCTGCTGCTGTAAAATCCCGGAGTGATGGGATGCGATACTGGTTTGATCGCATGGTTTGGGATGAAGGAAGTGATTTAGGCTCGGAGGGGATGGTAAGCTTTCCATGTCCCAAGGTGAGGATTGTAAGGGGAGGTAACTGAGGAACTTTGAATGGAATTCGTCACGCACAATGGAGAGGATCATAAGGTCAGTGGTAATGGCTTGCCAAGCATTGACATAATATCGAAGCCGACCCCCTATAACTTGAGGGGGAGGCGGAGTGTCAATAGCGGGACCGGCCTTTGGATCGGGGGCGGAAGAGAATCGTTGCTTCCTATCTGGGGTGGATGATCGGCCCAGGGATCGTCCGCGACCGCAGCCTTGGGCACGTATTGGACAGGGCGAGGAGGGTCGTGGCGTCGATGGCGGAGCAACGTCTTGGAATCGGGGTGTAGGCCAGTCTTCCTTGGGAGGATCATTGCACGAGTTGGGGGTGGATCATTGACGAGAACTGGCGATTTTTTGGTCGCAGCTTGCGAGAGATATCAAGGTGAGGTGCTAGTTTTGGATTAATTCGCGTAACAGATACTGGAATCATGCATTGGCTGGTTCCGGGAGGATGTGGCGTGTAGAATCATGCAGGTTCGACATTGTGTTGAGGGTAATAAGGTGGAATTGAAAAGGGCTCTCGAGTAAACCAATTCATGGCGTGGTAAGTAGCAAAGCACCCTTTCCCGAAGACCTGATTAATGAGCAGGGCCATATGGCATGTATCCTCAGGAGGCGGATCGGTGTAAAGATGTTCACAGAGGGCGTTAGCAGTCGTGCTTAGTAAGTCGGCCTGAGAGGCGGCTCGGACCCAGGAGGAGCATGCGATCGTTGTCGTGGAGCACGTAGACTGGCACAGCGGCTCGACGGGGAAGGAATAATGTGAACCAAAATCCATCTTGGCATCAGCAGTAAGGAACTCGGATTGTGGGTAAGTATCGAAGTTCCTAGGATTGGCGGTCCATTCGCCGATTGGTAGAAAGAAAAAGGTCTCTCTTCCCGGGCAAGGAGTGTTGTTAGTAGTGTAGTGGATTGACCAAGGAGTGGTGGCCGGTGAGGACGCCGGTCTCGCAGGCCGAAGCCAAATCCCGTGCCAAGGCCATGGTTCTTGTTTGAGGAGGCCGGATTGGGGATGGGTTTGTACAACAAGCAGTATGGTATGATCCCTTCGACAGTCTTCAGAAGTTCTGGTAGAGGGATGTCGGTGGGATCAAGATCGCCTAGAAACGGAGGATCAAGTTGACAGGATGAAGGCAGATCGTGAAAGTAGTAGGAATTGTTCTCCCCTGTGTACAAGGAGGGGTGGTCTTCTTCGACTGGAGGAAGGGCTGGTGGCGGAGGTAAAGGTGGAGCTGGGTCTGGGCGGCATGAGGGACCAGAGTTGTCTAGTGAAAAGCATTGATTTTTAGGCATAGAGGCTAGCCAAGCAGAGGTATAGTCCAAAACCGGAGCGACCAGCTGTTTGCGTTTGAAGGTGCGGACTGAGGAATCCATCAGGCTGTGAATTTGGGAGGCAGTGTGTGGACCAGTACCCTGTTCAGCAGCGATCACCTGCTGCTTTTGTTGCAGCACCATTACCTCTTCACCATTAAATGGGCGTAGGACGATCCCTAGCTAAGCTAAACAATTTTGGTGAGGAGTGTTGGAAAGAATAGATCCCCACTTTCCATATTATCCTTAGCATGTCCATGTCAGGCTATTAGAGGGCTCGCAAGAGCAATTTGAACCCAAAAATCGCTAACAACCAATTTAAAAATGGAGTTTTTGTGCAAATTAAGAGTGATATATTTGAAATACGATTTTGGGGTTTAATAGTTGCTTTTGCGTAAAATATGAAAGAATTTTGTGCTGAACGTTTTTGCTTCACATTATGTTTTTGATTTGTTGATGGTTAAGGAGATAGCCCCCAAAACCGTTTTTCAACCGCCATTTTGACCACCATCTTGGATTTAAGAGCTCCTAGATAAATTTCTAAGTGGCTCCATATGCATCATTCCGATTTTCATGCTTTTGTGAAAAAGTGAACGATTCTTCCACCCTGCCGCTTGACTACAAGGATGTTGTGGACAGACGATTCAAAATCTTCAGCCTATTGACAAGCCGAAGTCATGTGTCCACCAACCGAGGGGACTGCGAGGACAGTAGGAACCGCAGGGCGAGGGTTTGGCCTGAGACGGAATCGGTTGCTTAAGGAACCGCAGACCGGTCCGGGCAGGCGGAACCAGAAAAGCGGAAGGTCGGGACGAACGTGTGAAGGGCAAGCAAAACCGGCCAAGGCCATAGCAGGCCGCAGGAGACCGTCCAAACAGTCGCAGGTCGAGGGGAGGACCAAGGCAGAGGACCACCGTCAAACGGAATTAATCAGTGTCCCCCAAAACAGGAACGATGCACGGGCCGCCCGAGACTAGGAACCATGAGCACACCCCACACCAGTGGATGTTAAGGGGCCGAAGGACCAGAACAGGGAACAATGGCCCATCCAACGAGGAGCAGTGGAGGAGCAGCCGCGTCGCGTGGCAGCTAGAGAAAAAGAGATGAAGCATAGTGCCGCACTAGCCTTTATATACGAAGGCTGCGTCCGAGCATGCGCAGTGGAAAGCTACGGGACCGGCAGGGAAGCCAACTTTCTAATCTTTGGACGAAGCAATGAGAACCCATGGGAGTACTAAAATAAATCAGGTAATGAATATTTTCATGGCAACTAAAAAATAGTGTTCAGGGCAGACTGGTAGACTAAGGTAGTGGAACCGCGAAGACCACTTTGAAAAAGAAGATCTAAGAAGCACAGGAGTTCAGGAACAGTGGGATTAATCGAACTAACTTGTTGTGTGAGACACCAATGAAACTGTCGCCAATGGCTGTCGTAGATCTTGCTGGTAGATGCTCTAACTGCTCCGGAGGTGATGGGAGAGGCTTAATCTGTAGGAACTCCTGTTGTTTTGAGTAGTCTGATGATAGAAGCCACCAGTGTAACCGGAGCGACTGTGGCGCTGATGGAGCACGGTATTATTACTGTAATAATAGTTACTGCAGTGAACATGTTGACGTGAAATTTATACATGGTAATCTCAAAATAATCTTGATTATAATCAAAATAATCCGATTAATTCGATTATTTAAAAATAATCATGATTATTTCCAACCCTGGGTAAGTGCCAAAAGCCTTCGGGCTAGCGGTCCCTTCCCCAGCGGGACGGAAAAAGGAAGTTTCGTGACCAGCACGCGGTAGTGGAGGTTCGGTGTCGAGTTCCAAAGGAAATCCGCTGCCTAACAGGTAACCGCCGGTCCGAAGTAGTATAGTTAGCAAGGTAGTTGATTGACTGAGGACCGGTTGTTGGCGCGGAAGCCGGTCTCGCAGACCGAATCCAAATCCCGTAGACAAGCATCTGTTTTTCGGTTCGGACCAAGGAGGCTGCACAGAACCGATGAGCAGTAGGTAGCGACGCTGGCGGCGGCGCTCAAAGTCCTAATCTCTAAATCAAAACAGCATGGGAGAAGGAGAATGCTAAAAATCAGGTAATGCATATTTTCAAGGCATAGACATCGTTATTTTCCCACTTTTCGCCATGCATCTCTTGTATAAAAAATTAATGAAAACGTGAAAAGTTGTCTCAAGATTTCAGTTGTTTTAATTTTTAATAACGAAATTTAAAGGCTACTTTTAATTAATAGTAGCCTATTTCGTTCTGCGTTTGAGCGTTGCGTCTTTCTTACTCCATGATCGTGCCGTTGATCGCTTAACTTAGCTCGGGTTCAATTTCCTGTTGCTGCACAAAAAAGCGTGCCTGAAGCGTTAACCAATAAGCTGCGTTAGCGTGTGCTAGAAATGGCGTTTTTCATGGACAAACAGCGTGTACTGCTGGTTATTTACGGTACCAATCGCTAAACGTGCTAAAAATTATGCAGTATAAAGGTAGGGCACGGTACTAAAAGGCAAAAGAGCTTTTTTTTTTTTTTACAGTGGATTACAAGATAATAAATGTGTTGTAAGGCCAACAGCAGCTGGTACTACGGTATGTACTAGTGACTTATTTACCTCCAGATAATCGTGCCAGATGTTCAAATTAGTTAAGCGCACAGCTATAACAATAATCGTTATAGGTGTGGTGAAGAACACTAGCGTACAATTGTGAAAGCTCTCAACAAATAAGTTGTTTTCAAACCTTCATCCATGTTGCTCTGCGTTAGAACTAACTGCATTTTCTGATGAGCCATCTACAAACAATTAGCACATTGCTCACCTCGAGGGCTCTCGTCATCCACAATGAATTTCTGACAGATTTTTGCATTTCAATACACAAAATTCATCGTCTTGAGGGCTTTCCGGCGGCATAGATTAAAAGTAAGCAGCTGCATAACCTTAATACCGGACTCACACAACCATTTTAAGCATAATTTTACTTATCCTAACAAATTAAAAAGAAATATTGATTCTACTGGAGAACTTGTTCTCGCAGGAGAATCAGACTTAGCTGGGTTAACAAGTTGGGGATATCCCTTTGCTTTCGGGACGCTTGTTCTTAGTACTTTGTATATTTAAATCTCCTAGACGCAATTCGAGTCACTTCCGGTACTCACCCACCCTGCCGCATCATACTTACCAACCACGTCTTTTGCGGCTGGCAACCCCCGCACCAGGGAGGCGGGCAAGAGTGAAGTAACCCAGCTATGTCGGATTCTACTCGGAGAACTTCAACTCTCCTGCGAGAACAAGGTCTCTGGTAGAATCTCCATTTTTCCTATGTAGCCTCTCTCCTAGCTGTGTTAACAAGATTGGGAGGATTCCAAGAACGTGGCGCGGGCCAGTACTATAAATAATTCACAGCACCGACTGACCACCGCTCTCTACAGGTGCTGCCACATTCCAACTCCATCATGGTATGGGACTCTGCACCCCTAGAAGCATGGAACCACCACCGGTACCATATCAACTCACACGTCGTACGCATGCAATGGCCAGGAACCAAGCTTCATGGTCCTGCAGTACCACACATCACCACCAGGCCTCTCCATCCGCGTCCACATCCGGACAACCACGTTAAATTGAAAACGCCCTCAGCCGAACCATTGAGACTAGACTGAACAATACACCACCAATAACGTCCAGGGATGTCACGCATCCAGAATGACACACCCAAGGTAAGAAACTTCACCCTCTATCACTTCCCATGTCAATCGCACGAAGGCCACCACCACAGCGGCCAATAGTTACAGAAAAAATTCACTACAAGATGTCGAGGCACCACCGCACAGGCACCCTAGTACTAATACCAGACTTCCAGTAGAAAAAAACCAAACCGCCATTGCCCATCAAACTGTTGGAAGTGAAAGTGCGGTTTGTGGATGCACTTCCGTTTGGCGTATAGCCATATCCAGTCGCTGATAGAGATCAGTAGAAGGAGGACATCTTTATCTTCTGAGAGCTGACAGCATGGAGATCGGCGTCAAAGATCGTGATCATTCGAAACCAACCGCATCTTCGTGATCAAGACAAGGACAGACAAGGCCCTTATGCATAGGGAACTTCCTAGCCAAAAGGATTTGGCTGAAGAGACAACATCGACAGCTGTAAAACTCCGATAACCAAAGCTGTGATTAAGCCTAACGCCATCATCGGCCGGACGCAATTAACAAAGTAGTAGACGATGGACGCTTACACTAAACCCATGTAGAACTGTTAATTGCCCACCTATCCAATTGTGTTAGTTTTCAGTTGCCAGTACGTAACTTCCCACTCTGCATCTCTCTAGAAATAACAGAAACCAACTTTTCTTGGTCACGAGCCCAGCAGCAGCAAGAGTAACGGGAGAGCCCCAGTAATGGCACCAACTGCAAAAACATACTGACAATGAAGCTAATAAGCTAACATTACGTCCTGTTTCACGTAAATCTCTGAGAATCTGGAAAAAAAAATTAAATATGGCTGCCACGTAGAAGACGGGAATATTCTATACATTTTTGAATATTTTTGCAATATACATAACAAATTTTTTATTGATATTTGCCTTTATGCACGCAATCATTAAGAGAGGAAGATTTATTTACAAAATAAGAATTATTTATTATGTATACTGTCTCACCAATTTTGCAGAAGATAATGTTTTTTTTTTTAGTTTTTTCCTTGAGAAAAAACTCGACTAGATGAATGATTGATTATGGTATGACAGTTTTATATAAGTTTATAACAATCATAACTGCAATTGACGATAGGAAGTCATTGTATCAGAGCAAAGGTTTGCCTCAATTTGATGAAGATGATTATGAATTATGAAAGATTATGCTCAAATTCGTCTTAGAAGAGACGAAACTATTAAAGGTTTGTAAATAGCTCCGCTGTTCAGCCTGATCCTGAAGCAGCAGCAGTTAAAAGACAAATTTCATGAAGAGAAGGCAACTTCATAATCGACGAGTACCAACGCAAGTCCACCAAGGCAAAACAAGCAATTTTGAAAATTGTGAAAGTGCAAGTTGCTAATCCAACATTCGTTCATGAACAGCAAGTGAATGTTACAGGGGCTTGGAAGAAAGAAGAGCGAGACATATGTTTTCACTGTTCGAAAAAGGGACACCTTGCAAGGGATTGCAGATCGAAGAGAGGAGTGCAAGTTCCAGTTGTTAAAAAAGGTCAGTCCTTGTACGCATCGAGAATAGGAGTGCATTGTTCCACAATTCCTATAACTCGGACGGAGAAAGAAACATTACTCCTAAATTCTGCCATAACGAAGCACATGTTCTTCAGTAAAGATGATTTTATTTACTATGAAGGCCATGCGGGCTATGAAGAAATGCAAGATAATGGTGCAGGAGTGCATTTTCTACCAGGGAAGCAAGATTGCTTTAGCAGTAGGCCCTAAATCGAAGTTCAAAATCTTCAGAACAGAAGAGAACATGTATAAGATTGAAGATTTTTTAATCACCATGGACCACACGAGGCCAGAATTAAGAATTTTGGATGTTTTAGTTTATCCGTTGTGCAATGGTTCTAGCTGAGGTTACACCGAAGGCTCTGCCGAAAAGTAGAAAGAGTTGATTTCTGCCTTTGCGAATTTCGTCACTGTCTATTCTTGTATGTAGTAACGGAGTGCCCGTACAACCCATAGGAGACTTTCGGGTTCGTTGCCTATGATTTCGAAAGAGCCGGAGTGACGATAGGTTTAGATGGTTCACATGGTGTTTGGGTTTTCGCACAAAAGTCAGCACTCGGCGTTAGTTACCGAGGTGAAATCAGGTGCGAAGACACAGTAGACTAGGTCAGCAGATCAGGCCTGAATTTCGCTACAACGAAGACTTGCTGCTAGTGTTACTAGGAACACGGTTTTGCGGGCGAGGATGTTCATAGATCTATTTTGCAATGGTTCATGAGGCTATTTCAAAAGCAACTTCAATACGGTTGAGAAGTCCAAGTAGGGGAAGATGCGACGGGTGGCAGGGCGCTCAATAGCAAAGGATTTGATGAGGGCGGAGATGCATTAGTCGTCGAGTAGTTTGGTGCTGCCTGTGGCTTTAAAGACGGAATTTAGTGCTATACTAAGATTGTTGATCCTTTTAGGCGGCCTTTGAACAGGTTGTTTAGAAACTTCAGAAGATCTGAAATAGGGGGTTGACAGGATTGACCTTCCCCGTTATACCAGTGAAAACATTTTGTCCAGTGGCTGTCATAGATTCTATTTGTTGAAGTCCTGATGGCGTTACTGGCAATGTGGGTTGCTTGTTCTTCATGAATTCCAGCCTTTTTGAGTAGTTTGATGATAGTAGTCACCCGTGAAGGTACGGAGTGTTGATGTTTGGAGGAAACTTGGTTCCCTTTTGTTGTGACAGTAGATCCTGTGTTTGTGGAAGACTTCTTGCAGTGTCGACAATGAGATTCGGAAAATAAGGGAACACGCCACTGATGGCCAATTTGGTGCGATCAGTACGAATAGACCTTGTGATTGAGTTATTTCTCCAGGATCGGAGGGAGCAGCTTGAATGTTATGAATAGATACGCGAAGAGGTTCTTTCAAGGGAAGGTCAGAGCGTCTACTACTGTGGCTCGGTAGTCTGGGACTGGACTGACGAAGTGGTTACGTCTGGCATTGTGTCTGGAGCACCCCTTATCAATGGGGTGCTCCAAATGTTGAAGAGATATTCGCAAATGGATTTCCTTATTGTCCATTCTCTTGATCACATTCCTGTTACCTGGGATGCGTAGAGGTAGGATGATTGTCTTGAATTGTATGCATAGTTTGAAGATTGACAAGGTTAATTTGTGGCATTTAAGAGACCTCATTCCCCCTTCTTTACAGATGTAGGCTATTACAGTTGCATTGTCTGCCTGGCTTTGGACAATTTTCCCCTCGACTAGATGTTGGAAATGATGAAGGGCTTTGAGAACGGCTTGAAATGGTTGAGTCGTTTAAATTTGAAGCCGTGTTGAGGGCGGCATCACGTAAGAAAAGGGCTCTTGTGAACCAATTCATCGAATGATACGTGGAAAAGCAGGTCTTCTGGAAAAGCTGGGAGATAAGTGACGAAAGGTGCTTGACTTGAGCTGGAGTTGCACGTGATGAAAGCTTCTCGCATAAAGCGTTAATTGCAGTGTTAAGAACGTCAGCTTGAGCGCGTAGGCCAAGACGAAGGCATTTGCCATTGTCGAAAAGAACGTGGGCAGGGATTTTGGTTTTCCTAGGCAGAAAAAGGCCCATTTCAAAATCCATTTTACGCTCAGCTGTAAGCAATTCAGATTGTGGGTATGTGTCGATATTCTTAGCGTTCGTTGCTCCATCACCTAAGGGTTGAAAAAGACTAAAATTGCAGGGCCTACACCTGCTTAATTTTAGTTTTTTATTGCCTAACCGAAAATATACATTGCCTATTTTTATAAGGAATCCCTCCTTTTGAGCTATTATTCCCCTAGGAGCTTAAAAGTTGGCTTCCCAGCCGGGCTTGTACTACTGCACATGCGCAAGGATGGGCTGGCTATATAAACTCGGCGCAGCTGTCCGATGGCATTATTTCTCCGCACCCAGAACCTAGACGATGGAGGGAAGGCCTGGGTGGGAGTTAAGGTAATGTATATTTTCAGTTAGGCAATAAAAACTAGAATTAAGCAGGTGGAGGCCCTCTAATTTTAGTTTTAGTTTTTTTTATAGCCGACGAAAATATACATTACCTATTTTTATAGCGGACTTTGTAACCCGAAGGAGGGCTAGGTTCGCTGTCCCCTCTCGTACAAGCCGGCATCCCCGGGAACTAGTCCCTGGCGAACACAGCCCTGATTCCCCGAACCAAATTCACTGATAGCCGAAACGATATGCGGACCGAGGAGTGATCCGTTGTTTCGGAAGGAAAAATCCTCGAATGAGGTTGGGCAGTAATATGTAATATTTATTATTATTGGTCAAAGAAACAGGAGAAGGAACCGCAAGCAGGAGTCTTAACACCGTGGGGTACAAGATATGAAATCAGTTAAATTCCGAAATCGCCTACCTTGTTGGGAATGATTATTCTCCCAAGTGTGAAGCGGTGTAAAAGCAGTTCACAAGAAAACTAGCTTTTCACTTTTTTTTATTTTGCTCACGTAGCGCAAGGCCTAGCTTAAGCCGCTCAAAAGCCTCCTGTAATCTCCGTGAAAAATGGACCAATTCGGCTGAAATTTGTTTTGTTTAATAGCCCAACACTGCGGGAACAGATCCTGAAATGTAATTACCGTTAATTCGCTATGACGTTAACAAAAACATTCCAAAATCGCCGCAACGCATGTAGCGCTAGCCGCCATTTTTCGCAAATTTGTATTTACTGTTACGTTTGGATATTTCTTTGGGCATAAAGCCACGTAGTTTAGTGCTTGTTTCAGAGGGCACAAATGTCAGCACCCCATTGCTATGCTTTCATTTATTATACATGTAAACATTGTACTTAACGTTTTTATTTAAACAGCGGTGACGATCTCTGTGTTCACAAAAAGGTTGACTACATTTCCCATTTATTTGCAGCTGCAATTAAATAACGCCCTACGAATTTAAAATGCGTTTTAGCATTAACTAAACTACATTATTTAATCTTTTCCCTAGTGCTTATAACAGCAACATTTATTAACGTAAATTTTTCTCATTAGCCCTACCTAACTCGGGCAACATGGCTTAGCTTTAACTTTAATATTTAGCGGACAGCAGTGTATCTTGTATTTTTTTCAGAGATCTCCCATCCTACAGTAGTGACTCGTATTATGTTCTGCAAACCACAAAAAATACCTTCTAATAAATTGCCAATTTATTAAATCCAGGTGAACGAAAACCATCCTTCAATTAAGAGTTCAAAACTCAGCCATTTCAAGTTTCACTTTCAAAACTTCCACTCCAACGATTTTTCTGTAGCTCTACTTGATTCAATGCATTTGAGAATTTAGTAACAGTAGAGATTGCTATTGTCTTTGGTGCAAACGGATTCTGGAGACAGTTTATTACTCACAGTTTATTACTGGAGCATCAAACGACAGAGGGTTTGTATAAAAAGCAATCGGAGACTGCGTCTTTCGCAGTCTCGAGGAAGTCCGAAAGCGGGATGGTCAATGCGTCGTCGGCATCAGTGTCATTGGGAAAACGATTGCGACGATCAGGTTGGTTATTGTTTTGGGATGAACAGAGGTTTTGGGTTCAGTTGCTGATGCAATACTGAAGCAGTATTGAGAATGCTTTCATTGTCCAACCGATCTGCATGGTCAAGCGGCTGGGTTCGTAGAGTCGAAGCAGTAGTTCGATGAAATGACCAGATGAGAACTTTAAAATCTTGAGAAGACGAAAGGCGGGAAACAAAGTGGCGTGGAGACACTCTATAGAGGAAAAATGATGTTCTACGGGTCGCGCGAAAGCGCTTTTATAGAGGAGGACCGCACGCATGGTTGGGTTACGCAGCTGGCGGCTACAAAGAACTAAAAAACCTCCAGGGAAACACAGCATTGCGAGGAACGAATGCAACAATTAACAGGTTATGCATGTTTTCCACCGGCAACGAGAAACCTCTTTTTAGAAAACACACTTGTTGCTTACAGTAAGTAAACGACCCGCAGTTTAAAATAAAAGTTTGACTTTGAATATAAAAATTCACGTTTGTTTCAATGAAACAGCGGCAAGATTACATTAAATCTCAAACTTGGTTTACAATAAACTTAATTCGCTCTTGAACAATTACTGTAACTTACCAGGAGAACCTGGTTCAAGTTTGTTTTTATTGCCTACATGAATATACATTACCTGTCTTTTATTATTAGCAAATCCTCCCTGTTTTGTGGCTAAATCCCTAGCGATGAAAAGTTGGCTTTCCTACCAGGCTCGCAGCTCTCTTTCGTTGCGCGTGCGTCAGCGCAGGCCTCAGTATATAAGTGCTCGTGTCGGAGCATTCGTCATCTTTCTTCCTATCAGGTAACCTTCGACTCAATAGAGGAGACCGGGCGGGTAAAGGTAATGTATACTTTGATTTAGGCAATAAAAACTAACTCCAACCAGGTTCCCTTCGTAAGTTATAGTTTTTATACGCCGATGAAAGTATACATTACCTGTCTTTTATGATTAGCAAGACCTCATCAAAAAATGGTGGTGGGATCAAGGTTGACTAGGACCCATGCTGCGAGCCGGCAACCACAGAAGCTAAGATTCAGTGAACCGAGCATCATCCCCGAGGTAGGGACCATCTAAACAGGAATTGGCTGGGCAACCATGGTTCCCAGAAGAAGTAGGGACCAGGATCCGAGAAGAAGACCAGAGTAGGAGTCTTATGTGAGATGTGAAGCAAAAGCGGGGATGACGGTAGAGTTCCGGGTCTGAGGAACGAGCTTCGTACATAAGAGATACGACAAAATGCATTAGCTCCAGAAGAGCGTCGTCTGGGCGGGTTAGAGACGAGGGTGACAACGGAAGGCGTGCGGTGACCAGACGCAGAGCACCGTGGAGATGATGTCGGTGTTCTTTGAGCGGGAACACTGTCAGTTTGGACGTAACATGGGACCGATGGTAACCGTGAGGACAAGAGACGTCGGAAAGTGTGGTGCACTCCCAAATGTTTTGTATGGCCGAGATCAGAGTATCGTTTGGTGTAGGTTTTTGTTTTATAGAATAAGCATAGCAGCAATGTGAGAAAAAAGTATGAGGAAAATCGAAGAAATAAGTCCTGAGGATCCGGTATCATAGGTCGCGTAAAATGCTTGCCAAAAAAATAGGAGGTGCAGGCGTTTAATTTAGACGCATTGTTGATGTACCTCGGACGCGGTCATGGAAGAAAGGTATGACCGTGGCAAGGGACCGGTTCCTAAACATACTGGAAGAAAATAATCTTCTTCCGCTTCATTAAAATTTTGTGTCTCGTAGTAATTACAGAGGGTGTCGAAAGAACAGTGCGTCAAGGAAAGGCTCTGAAACCAAGACTACCCCTGTGGCCTTGTGCTGACAGTCAGTGCATGAAAGGTGGACCGAAGAAGGTGCGGAACAGGGAATTATTCCAGCAAACTGGTACAAAAAAGAAGCAGTGTCAAAATGCCAGACGCTGTACGTGCTGATTTTCGGAAAAGAAATTGCAGGGGAAGCGGTCGACCATGCATCAATGAGAGGACCGGTTTCGGGCAGGAATTGCGGGCTGGCGACCGGTAGAGCTATGGGGACACCTGCGAGTGGAACCGTGAGAAGTGGCCCTGTGAAAGGAGGCGTGGAACCAGTGGAGACTGCTGGAATCGGTGACTCTGGAAAACCGGGGACCGGTGTTGGACGATCGCCTGACAATTCACGGGACGGTGCCGCTGGGCTAGGCCTACTTGCCTGGCTCCTGGAAGAAGTGGTGGTGGGGTGACCTTCGCTTGGAAATGGGAGCACGTCGGAGACGTCGACACTTGGAAATGGCTGGTGTTGTACCCTCCAAGTGGGTGACCGAGCAAGCGGGGACATCCAATCAAGGGTGCTTGATGCCAGAATATCCGATGCCTGTGGGGTGTCAATGATAGCCTGAAGGCGCCCCAGTTCCTCCGCAAGACACGAATTTGATTCTTGTAGGAACTGGATAGTGGCTTCTTGTTTCCAGCGCATGTCCGGAAAGAGCATATATCGTATGTCTCTGCCCGAAGGGTCAACAATTCAAGTTTATCGGCGTGATATTAAGCCAGGTCGATCGAAAACTTGGACGGTTGCTAGAAGGGAAATGTTCCGGCGAAGGGTAGCACAAATAGTGTTAGAGGACAGAGGTGATCCAAATGCTTGAGGGAGACCGACCGGAATCGTAGAAGCGGGGGCAGACACTGGAAGTGGTTGAAAAGGCAGGACCGAATGCACCGAGACGGAAGACGTTGGGAGTAGAGAAGTGGTGGAGACGTCTGGTAGCGGTTGGACCGGAACAAATGGCAGTGAAGGCGGTAACGGTGACTGGGAAAGCGACGGTAGAGGGCCCGCAACCGTTGAATGTGGAGGTGACGTTGATGGTTTAATACCGGACGAAACCTGTGCAGTGATGAACAGGGTCCGACTGTAGGAAGAGAGGAAACCGTGGCGTCAGAATTCGAAGGCACATTCTCGTACGCATGCCCGGGAGCATTGGCATGGTGGACCGTTGGGGGTGTCTTGTGATGCCGGAACCGGAGTGTGTCTGAAGTGACTTTTCGGAGTGACTTGTCTCAAAACGCAATGGACAGTCTGTCGGTCATAAGGTTATATGGGAGCAGAGGAGGCATGGCGAGAAGGTTGGTACCATAGAAGATGGTGGAGATATCGAAGCCGTAGAACTGACGAGTGGCACAGAAGCTGGTGAACCGGGAAAGCAGCAACCTACGGGAGAAGACCGTGGGTCACATGGAGCATGAGATTGTATTGGGGCTTCGGTGACTGTGGACCGGAATGGTGGAAAAGGCTTCGGGAGAGAAGTAGACGTTGATGCGATCGCAGAAGAGAGATTTATGGTGGTGGCACCTCGTGGGTTAACCAACCGTGTTCGTGGTGACTGTCTAACACAAAAACGGAACGACGCACCGAGGAGACTGCGCAGCGCCGCCGGGAGCCGGCAGAAGTAAGGCGGATTCTGGGGTCCGGGGGCCCCAAAGAGGTTTAGAAAATGAAGACCGACCCGACCGTCGGGGTGGCGCAGTTTGCAGGCAGTGGCAGTGGTCGGGGCAAGTGGAGTCATTGGTGCACGCTGGTTGGCGGGGAACCGGAAAAGGAGCTGGAACAAAGAAACTGTGAAGGAGAGAGTTGTTGGGTTTCGAAATTGGCGGAACCCTCGGAGTTCCGTAGTAGAGGGGACCCGGGCCCGGTCGCAGAATTCGGCGGGTCCCCAGAGGCCATGGATAACGAGGAACCGATGAGACACAACGGGTAACTGGAGACAGCGGGATACGGGAGCGCCAGGAGGACGACCACGCGTCATGGCGCCCTAGGAAGAAAGATGACAAATTCTGATATTGGCACCTTCCGTATTTGGCTGGATTTCCTTTTCTAATTCCGGTCACTGGCACCTTCCATCGGTGGTCTCCTACGGCCATTTATCAATCACACCACGTACCAGCATTAAGCCTGGCTGACCACGCATAAGTATTGCTCAGCATTGTAGCAATTATTTTTATTTTCATGAGCACGGTGTCATTACCAACCAACCAAAATGCTTTTCCGGCCACACCGTAAAGTAAATACTTTCAATTTTGTTTGGTATCGCATGCCCATTTATATCCATGTGTATGATTAAATAACCATACAAAAACCACATCGCCAGCCTGTACACAGCAAGCCGAGAAAGAGCCACAACCAGGCGGCTTCCGCCGGACATTAAAATGGAACGATGCACCGTGTTCTCGCAAATACACCATCTATCCACCGATTCCGATACTAACAGTATCGGACAATCCGATACCGATACCATGGTGACAGCTGCACTGAAGCTCGAGTCAGCATTGACAACTAAAAAATTAGCAATCAAGATTAAATTTGGATACGCTACCATAAACTCCATTCAGTATAACTTAAGTGGCAAATTGTGGTATACTAGAATGAAATTTTGAGGCCACCTGCTCATGAAGTTCGTGCGAGTTTGAAATGTTTTGTGCGAGGTAAACTGTTCAAAGTATCGGCAGAAATAAGAACTCTCTGATCCGATACTGTAGTATCGCTATCGAACAGCCTTACTATCCATCAATGCTCTCCTTCCGAGTAGCATTTAAACCACGGCATCGATTGCCGTTCATTCTGAACACAACTACAACACAAGCGCTTTCGTATAGCGCTCTACGAGTTATTGTGTAACTCTCAAGTCATCTTATCCTCCTCGTCCCAACACACAAATAACACAGAATTATCGCATAATTCTTACATAATTTGCAAAGAGAATCGCTTTCTTTTCAAAAACAGACAAGTCGCAAACTGGCTGAAGTCCACGGCCATTTTTGATATTTTCCCAAAAGGCAGCCACCACTACCACCTCGACCCAACTCGAAACAACGCCAAACCTCCGGTTAGTTAGCCCGTCAACGAAAACGAGGATGCACCCTATCACAAGCACGTCTTTCTAAGTGGATTTGACGAAAAATTTTCTTAGCTCAAACACCATTGGCAGCATAACCAAAACGCGACCAAGCTGCCCATCGGCAAAAGAACAGTGGTTGGTACACGTGAGGCAGCAGGGTGGGGGAGTATCAGAAGTGACGTGAATTGCATCATTTAAGAGATTTAAATACGCAAAGTACTAAAAACATGTGCGCTGAAAGCAAAAGGATATCCCCCAATCTTGTTAACTCAGCTAGGAGGCAGCTATAAAGGACAACTATGAAACAAACTGCATTCCCCAAATACTCAAAACTGCAATACTTGTCTTGAACAACATAACTGAAACATTAGCAAACTGCATTTAAACAAAGCAAACGTGTGTCAACTGTCATTCGTAAATTATGCAGTTTCTGTATGTTAACCCGGCTTTGTGCCTCCATCACTTTGAGGACAAATAGGAGTGAAATGTTCAAGTCTCTGTATACAATTTTGCATTACCTCTAAGACAAATCGATGTCAGCTTACAAGTGCAGAAGGTTTCACTTTTACACAAATTACATAGGGCAACTAGACATCTGCAATCGGCATAACTCAACTCACCATGCAACTTACCTGGTTTTTTAACCTCTTTAAATAGTTGAATACGCTATAACTAAGACAAGTCTCCATGTTGTCAGGCACCAGATTTGGGGCACCCATCCGCTGCAAAGCCCTTTTTAAAGGCTAAAACATTAAAAGAAGATAAATACCTTTAAAGGAATGCAATTTTCACAGTATTGATAATAATTGTGGTGTGTAAATTACGAAATATAACCTTAAATTATCCGTAACAAACAAACTGAACTACTGACAGTATATCATAACAAAAGTGATTAAGCGAAACACACGAAAAAAAGATTTTTTTAAACTGCTTATGCATGCATTGAGATAAGAGTCGGATGAGACAGGGGCTCGTGTCGTGACATCACTAGGACTACTATCTAGTGATGTCACGTCTAGCTCGAGTTGTTTATTTGAACGGGTCATGCGTATCACTTATTAGCGTCATGCCGGGTGCCTGAATATCAGTCAATCTACATAATTAAAATCATACGATGTGCGTGCGTGCGTGTTTGTACCTCTACTCCTTTAGAACCAAAGCACCTACAAAAATGGGAGTAGGACCAAACGAAAGATAATTAAATTTTGCTTTTAATAGGTCTATTTTCATCGCTGTAACTTGATATTATCACCCTCAAAGAAGCGAAAGAACCTGAAAAACTAACGTCATAGTTTGTTCACGAAAACCTCCTCGAGCAAAGAGAGATGATCTACAAAAGGATGCACGGACGACGTACAACACACCACAACACACCACATATACATCTTAAAATGGTTTTATACTAACTGACTTGATGCAGGGAAAAATCAAAACAATAGATTTGGTTTTAAAACGGTGTCAAACATTCGTGTTTCTGAAGCACGGAGGTGCGTGGATTGAACGAGCAAGCGAGCGATTTCCACGTAAAGTAAATCTTTTGAATGTGTGGCTCGCTTTACTCTATCAATCTTTCATCTCTCACCTTCGTAGGAGATTACATCTGAGGTTCTGCAGATGATTCTCCAAGTGAGGGATCATTAGAAAGTGAAGTGATAAGACGCCCATGGAAAAATCTGTACTGAGCAGGACGTAAAGAACAATATTCTTAAAATAAGTGAAACAAGAAAACCCATATAAAGTGTATACTAACACAAATTACAAGTGATGTGTGGTTCTTGGTGGTTACATTGATTCAGTCACATTTCTGAGGAAATGTTTGCACTGATTGAGTGAGCGAAGCGAACGAAAATCAGCGTTTGTCATCAGAAGCAGGGTTTTCTGATCAATTGCTTGATCTTTTTGTTTGACTCCTTGGACGTAAAAAAATAATATTGACCTTTTCTCGAGATAACCGGTATCGTATACTACCTCTTATAATTTGCTTGATCGTTTTTTATGTGTTAGGTCTGTCTGTATCATAAGTGTTGCAGCAAGAAGTCTTCTCGAGCGCAGCGAGACGACGTGGAATGAGCGAGCGAAGCGAGTAAACTCCGCTAGTAAACCATGATTTTTGATGAGAACACGTGCCAGCTAATTGTAGGCTTGGTATTGAACAGTTTATGATTAAATTGTTTGCATATGAATGGGTTTAGGTCCTTGAGCAAGAATTTTTTCCAATCATGCTTCCATATGGAAAAAAGGAGAACCGGAATTGGACTGTTTAGTTTTGCGTTTTGACAACATCTCACGGAAAATGGAGTCCTATCTGTCGTTCTGCTTTGGGCAAACCGATAAACAGTGTTGCCAAATACCCGAAACTGTCTGGATTTCTTTAAACTTTTCGACAGTATCCTAGACATCCAGACTTTTGCATAAAATTACCGTAAATCGCCTATTAACGCCCATGGGCGGCTAAAATTAATTCGATAAAAAAGTGGAGGGGGCGTTAACAAGGCTAAAACAAAATTTCTGACCGTAACATATTTTTTCGGGTGGCTGTTCAGGCCTAAATCCATCACGGTAAAGTTGATTATTCACGTGCGTGGTCTGGGTTCAATCTAGCATTAACACAATCTTTTTTTTTTTAGTGAATCGGAAAATTGATTAAAAGTTTACCGAAATCAACGTTTTATCCCTTTAAATCTTGGTTGTTCTGTAGCAAAATTAACGAAAATATTCATAAATTTAACGAAATCAACATTTAATCCAACACTATTCACGGGAGCATTAGTAATCACGGAAAAGTCGGCAATATTAGGCCTACGCGATCGATCATTGATGTGCGTAATATGGATTCCGTCTAGTGAAAACGCTTTACCTTTTTCCCATTTATTCACAAATTTAGTTTATAGATCGTCCTCCTTCCAATATCTAACATAATTCAAAGTTAAAACTAATTTTTAACCTTCAAACACACAAACCTCCAAAACAGACAACGTGATTCACCACTGGAAAACGCGTGTGTTGACATTTATCACCATAGAGTTATATATTGTCGTCCAAGACGGAAGTTCCGGCGGAAATAGACGCGTAGGTCTGGACCCGTGGAGCCCCAGTAGTGGACGCGAAGTGGCGGACACGTCAAGTCTGCGTAAGCGCTTGAAACATCCGGTCTATCGCGTCCGTTATGACGTAACTCCGGTTGGCGTTTTCCGGTCGTGAATCGCGTTTCTGTTTTGAAGGTTTTGTGATGGTTAAAAATTAGTTTTAACTTTGAATTATGTTAGATATTGGAAGGAGGACAATCTAATAAACTAAATTTGAGAATAAATGTGAAAAAGGTATAGTGTTTTCACTAGACGGAATCCATATTACGCACATCAATGATCGATCGCATAGGCCTAATATTGCCGACTTTTACGCGATTACAAATGCTCCCGTGAATCGTGTTGAATTAAATGTTGATTTCGTAAAATTTATGAATCTTTTCGTTAATTTTGCTGCAGACCAACCAAGATCTGGATAATACGTTGATTTCTTTAAACGTTTGAAGCTTTTAGTCAATTTCACGATTGACTAAAAAAAAAACTGATTGGAGGGGGGGAGTTAATACAGCTACTATACGATTTCTGACCTTAAGGCATTTTTGGGGGGTGGGCGTTAACAAAGCCAGGGCGTTTATTAGGCGATTTACGGTACCGAAAATCTCCAGACTTTTACCGAGCTTCAATAATTTTTAAGTGTGACGAATGTTGGTCTGAATATTGCAAACTAATGTGTATGCCAGTGATGTTGTTTTGCGACTGAGCAAACTACGCTGCTGGTAAGTGTTGAAGTGTAAGACAAGCGGCGCCAGGCCACGGCAGAATTGGACACTCTCCCGCTACTTACAATAACACCACGCGAAATTAGCGATGTCAATATCAGATGTCTCGTGCCTGTCACAGCAAATCCAAGCCAAGTGCTCCATCATTCACGACGTGCGTGCGTCTACTGGGAAGTTGGTTTCGGTGTGCACTTTTCTACCAGTTGTCTCTGCCGACAGTTGTCCACTATCTTTATGTAACAGTGGTGTACAGCCAAAAAAATAGGCCTTTAGTATTCAAGGTCAAAGTCGAAATGTTGTGCCCTATATCATCAAATTTGTGAAATTATCATATTGTTGAGAATCTCCAGACTTTTTTGGGTAAAACACAGACTTTTTGGAGTTGTTTTCCCAGACAAACCATACTTCCTATCTGGCAACACCGCTGATAAAAAAAAAAATAGCGGCTACTTTGCGCTTCACCGTTAACTGTCCCAGTATTCTACGCATATTGACAATTCGAACAGCGGCTCCTGCTAATCAGGTAATCCTTGTATAATCGGTGAAACAGTTCTGTAGTATCAATTCAACAAATATGTGAGTCAGTTTCGCGAGCAACGGGGTAGGGCGTACTAGGAGAGTAGCCACAGTACGGAGGGGCCCCAATTTTCTCGGTACGATGACTGATTTGGAAGGCAGAGCTCAGTTACGGTGTCAGGAGCGAATTGGTTTAAGGGGGGGGGGGGGGCGCCAGCACAGAGGGCACATCTGGAAACAAGAGTGGGCCAAACACGTTATCTTACCAGGAACTGGTTGAAGATCGTTTTTATTGTGGACCGAAAATTGGGGATTCTACCAGAGAACTTGTTCTACGCAGGAGAATCGAAGTTCTCATTCATAGAATCACTCCTCGCTGTGTTAATTGGATTGGTGGGAATGCCCCTCATACCTGTCTGACCAATCGGTACCCTTTATTTCACTATATGCATACAATTTTTCCTTAATTTACGAAATTTTTGACGTCATTCCTGCTGCCCGCGCCACATCCGGCGCCCCCCCCCCCCTCCATCACACTTCCTCCTCCATGCCTCTTCCCCATTGCTTTCAGCTGGCTGACACCTATACCTGCGCCAGTGGAGGCAGAAGGGAGGTTAAGCTAACACAGCTTCGTCGGATTACGGTTCTACTCCGAGAACTTCGATTCTCCTGCGAGAACAAGTTCTATGGTAGAATCACCAATTCTCATTCATACAATCACTCCTCAGTGTGTTAACTGGTGGGACAGATTCACACTAGTGGCGCAGCCCAGCCATCCAACCGGATTGTTACAGCAGGCCCGTGTACCTGTTCATCCGTTGGCACAGCTTCCCAGCTAGAATCAGCGCCAAATCTCGTAGGTAGTGTGAACGAAATCCTGATGCACCCGGAACAGTGACGCTTCACAACCCGAAGCTGCCACGGCCACCGCTGAGCACCCCGAGCCGGCCCAGAAATGTGTTACGTACATGCCGGCCTCCTGCCCGTATCATAGAGCCATCTGACTGATGCCTGTTAGGACACCCGTGCGGTCGTATATAGGGCAGAAACAGCCGTTCCGGACCGAGTCCAGTCTCCAGCGCCTCCATACGTACCTCGTGAAGGCTTGGTCCTTCTAATGGACGACCGCTGATACCTCAACGCCCCCCCCCCCCCCCAAACCCTTACCTCGTTGCAAAGTAAGTGGGGACCAGGGAAAAGGCGCCGCTGCCCTGGCCACTCTAAGGCGACACACAAGGACCACATAAGGTGGCGTACTACCACCCCTCGCCGACCAAGGCACGTCAGTCCACCTGATCCACAGCCAGCAGCACGCAACCCCTCAACATTAGGGTTTTGAACGACCCCTCTTGGTATATGCCAGGTCCCCCGTAGCCTGACGACAACCGCCACGTCACCTACGCACTCCTGCCGGTACATCAGAGGCCGTCAGAGGAACACTCTTTTCCCTTTCCTTTAACAAATGACCGTCTGGCTAAAAGGACGTTCTGCACCACGAAACCATATCAAGTCAACACTCTCTCCCCCTCCGAGGGGGAGAGGGGGGGGGGGTACCAGTCATGGCCTAGAAGACTGGCCGCTTCCTGGCAGCATCTCCACCAGGGCCGCAATGCGACCAGCATTCCGTACAACAAAACCCCTTTAATAATCACTACCACATTCTCTCCTCCATACCACAACAAAGGGCCACTGATCGCCCCCCCCTCCCTTGACAACCACACAAGGGGGGGGGGGGAAGCGCCACCTATTACTCCAGACCTCCTGAGAAAAAACGGGTACACACGTAATACCTCGAGACACCACTGCAAAGTAGGTAACTATACCGACAATTCCACTCTTGGAACCCATGTTTGGGGGGGGGGGGGCGCTTGTGGCCTGCCGCCCAACCTGAAGACCGACAGCACTCAAACTAATCTATGCCCGCCTGTAGTCGCCTGCACATATGCTACACGTCTCCAATAACTGGCATACCACTTACCACGTTATCCTCGAGGCACTTCTCCTCGATTCCCGTGTCTCGTTCCTATTTTACAAACACTTCAAACCTCGTACACAAAGTACGAACACCCAATCTGCACCGTATGCAAGGTACGAAATCACATCAACCAAACCACCTGCGTTTCCCACCGGGCACCCTCTCCAAATATTCAACAGCCGTTTTTACTAAACAAAGCCAACCCAACCATAGCCAAAAAAACAAAAAACAAACATATACAAAATGTTCAACGTCAACATAAACGAATGCCTCCAGTACCTTCACTACGCCAGGCCCAACTCAATTCCAATCAAATGTCGCATGACAATTCTGACATAACGTATTCTTCCGAGGAAATCAACCTACACCAACGGGACCAGCATGATTTCATTGCGCGCCTCTGTTTACGAATAACACCACCAAAACCATAAGCGCATGTATAATACACGGGAATTCCTCACGGGCCTTCCGCCAGTTACGCCGCCGTGACATTTCACACCACCAATTGCGCATTGCAATATTCAAGTCCGTAGTCTTTCCACACAACGTTTTCACTTGACCAGCCCCAAACGCTAAGTTTTCATTCATCTCGAGTAATCGGAATACACATTCTTGCCTCGATTACTCGGCATTTTTCGTAACCACGAGCCTACTCAGCGCCTCGAGCCGGATAACCCTCTAGCGGCGCGTGCCGCACCTTGGTATTACAATTACCATTATCATTACTAACAGTAATATCATAATTATTATTTTATCATTATTCTTATCATTAAAATCGCTTCACCCTTTCGAACCAAAAACCACTTTCGTAATATGCCTCGCCATCTCGTGGGCGGAATATAATAATAATAATAATAATACTTTTTTTATTCAGTTGAATGTATATGTAACACAGTCAATAAATGCACGAAGCAAAAGCTTGTATGTGCACTGAACAATAACTTAATATATCATACAAACGTATATAATTACAAGTTTTCCTACAATCGGATGTTTAATCGAATATTTAATAATAATAATAATAGTTTAGTTTAACCACGAGTGTGGTTTGGATCAAGAAGGGCATGCCACTTACACTTGTCCGAGTCGTTTCGATGAGTCAAATGAACTGTGAGGACAGAATTCTGGTCTTTTGAGAAATCGAGAAAGGTCAGCACTGCCCAATAAGGTTTTAAACTGTGGCGGAGAGCGTGCCCGAACCGTATCATCCCTTAAGGAGTTCCAAACAGTGATTACCCTTACAGTAAAGAAACTCTTCCTACACTACAGTCTCCCAGGCTGAACAGCCAGCTTTACAGAATGGCCTCTAGTGGCCTTATACGGTGTGGGGTCAAAGAACGGCAAGTCGACCGACAAAAACCCTCGAACAATCTTAAAAGTAAGATGTAAATCAGCACGCAACCGGCACAGTTCCAAGGACTCCAGGCCAACCCTGGAAAGTCTCTCACTGTATTGCAAGTCCCGTAAGCTAGGCAAACCCTTTGTAAACTTCCGCTGTACCCGCTCAATCGTGTCTATGTCACCAAGGAGAGATGGGGATCACACCTGACTCGCATACTCCAACAAGGGCCGCACTAAAACTCTAAACGCCCAAACCCTAATCCGTGAGTTCCCCGAGGTAAAGCAACGATTTACAATAGCAGTCTCCGAAAAGCCTTTGCCGCAATTATGCTGCAGTGTAGTGATGGTTTAAGATTAGCAGTGAGACATATCGCAAATCACTAGGGTAATCCTACGCCTCGTCACCTTGACGGTATTCACGGCTCGGAATTTCGTACCAATTCGCCTCGTCACCTTTGACCGTATTTCACTACTTCTTTTCGGACTCGTGCCCGGAACGTTAATCCTAGATTCTTTGAAAAACAGTACTCACCATCACTTGCCGAAATGCCCCCTGCATTTCACTACTTCTAATCGCCGGCAAACCTGATATGGACTCCGCCATGCTGCCCCATGGAAAGGCCGTCGTAGCAGACACGCCCGTTCTCGCATTAGGCCTAACGCCGCTATCTTGATTTTCGTCCGGCTGGTTCCACGCCAATAAACTCCACCATCCCTGGCATCCGCCGGATAATCCACTCGCCATTAGCACGCGACTTCAGACCTTACTGTTATAGGTTTAAATCAACTTTATAGTCACGTAACAATCCACATTTTCGTCCCGCGAAAACGACACATGACTTGCCGTTACGACGGCAATAGAGACAATGGTGAAGAGGCATGGCGGAGGAAGTGGGATGGAAATGGGATGAAGGGGGGACCGGATGTGGGGGCAGCAGGAATGACGTCAAAAATTGCATAAATTAAGAAAAAATTTTATGCAAATAGTGAAATACAGGGTGCCGATTGGTCAGACAGGTAAGAGGGGCATTCCCACCAGTTAACAGAGCGAGGAGTGGTTCTATGAATGAGAATATACATTAGCTGTTTTCCATTTAAGCTCTCTCCTGGGTTCTCATTGCTTCTTCCAGACAAAAAAAGCTGGCTTCCCTGCGAGTCCCGCAATGATTCCTCTGTGCATGCGCGGATTCAGTCCTCCTATATAAGCGCTGAGGCAGCTCCATTCTTCATCCTTTTTCAATCCTCTCATTTGTCACCAAGGTAACTCAAGAAGGAAGGAAGGGCGGGTTGGAGCCGAAAAACAGGTAATGTATTTTTTCGGTCGACAATAAAGACGATCTTCAACCAGTTCCTGGCAAGATAACGTTTTTAGTTACCACGAAAATATCCATTACCCGCTTTTCATTTAAGCACTCAACAGACTTCGTCACCGGAGGTGGGCCTTGGTGACGGTGCCCTGGCTACGGACTGGCTACCCTGAAGCCAACTGGCTTAGCGAACCTGAAAGCAACCGGAGGAGAAGTGAGTGAAGATGTACCAGAGCAGATCAGGAAGAGGGTCATCGCGGAGTCGGATGCCACTACGGATGTTGAAGGGAATCGGATCAGGAGTGTAAGGGACTTGTAGGACAAAGCGGTTGCTAACAGGTTCCAGGGTAAAGGAGAAACAGCCGCCAAACGTCACTGGAATCCTTAAGGAAATGTTGAAGCGACTTTTTTTTATACTGAAGATGGCAATAAAAAAGAACTTAACCATTGTTCCGATGGGAAGAGAGACTCGGTTCAAGGGGAGACCGATCCAGTGCAGCGAAAGCAAGAACGAGGTGAGCCCTGAGGTTTCCATAAACTCAGGTGGCAGCATGTGGATATTGGTAGTTGGGAGACTGGACGGCGGAACGAAGGTGTAGGCAAGGAACTGCGAGTTAGGTCTGGGAAAGGCGGTCACGGGCCGGTACGCGGAGCACATCGTCACCGGACCGGTGCCTAAATGCAGTAAGTGGAAAGGGTGACCTCGGTAACAGAGCGGAAGAAAGACACCGTCTTACGGGAGCACTCCCAAGAATGCTGGAGAGACACTGAAATAGCGACGATCCAAGTCCAACTGGCAGAGCTCCGAAGTGGCGGGGCAATTCGAGCAGACACTGTTGGACTAAGGAGTACTCTTGCGTGGCGTGACAGGGTCGGAAAAAATGAAGTTCATTGTAGCTGGAAACCTTGTGGCAGGGACTGCTTGTCCTGGCAATGATCCGCCGAAGGTATGCAAGGAGGGGCTGTTGTAAGTAAGGCGGAGGATCGTGATGGGAGACAGGTACACGTTTATTTTTCAGAAAACGACAACACTGTTCAAGGAAAACAAGTTGACACTGGAGCCGAAGAAATTTCGCAGGAGGCGGCGAGAAATTGGAAAGTAGGCGGGAGCTCGAAACCGTGTCTAGTGTTAATTGAGGGCACGTTGCACTAAGAGGATGGAGGAACGCAGGGCGGTGTAGAAAGGTGCCGGACTGGGCGGATTGTCAAGGAGAGTCGGTATCTGGTCCTGGTGTGTACAGGGAACAATCAGGGATGATGCCCCCTACCGTCATTAGCAGGTCCGGAAGAGGAATCTCTGAAGGATCGAGGTCACCGTGGAATGGAGGATCGGGGTGCCCAGAGGATGGTGGATCCTATAAAAATTAAGAGACTTCGTCCTCTTCACCGAAGGAGGAGCGTCGTGCCGTAGGTTCTTGAATAGGTGCAGATAGTGAAGCTGCAGCGGAGCAGGACGCTGGGAAAGACCAGGATCGTTAGTGCCGGTGTGTTGATTCTTAGGCATAGAAGCCAACCAGGCGGTCGTGTAAGAACAGGGTTAGGTAGTTGTGTCCTCTTGAAGGTGTGGAGAGAGGAATCCATGAGTGCACGTACTTGAGCTTTGGAGAGGGGTTCCTTACTCTGATGGGTGGCGGATCGTGTGGTTATGGAAGGTCGCGATGAGCAGGAGGATAGGTCCAAAGGACTGATAGAGAGGCCGCCTTCTTTGGTCGTTGCCTTCTGAGCCGTCACCTGGAGCTTAAAGTAGGCGTAATGTTCCTTGGTACAGAAAATTCTTCACTAGGGGAACGCAAGTCTTGACTAGCAGCGGGTTGGCCGCACGGAATAGGATACGTGGTGGCTGTGATAACAGACGGAGGTGGAGCAGGGATTGGATAGGACAGGAGTGATCAACGGTTTTGTCAGGTCAAGTGAGTCTTGTTCTGCTGACAATACAAGAATCTCCACACCAGAGACAAAAGGCCCCAATAGAACAGCGGACGCGGATGGCATCGGATGAATCAGCGGATCATTCGGTGTCCCCTTGACCTGCGGAATCGCAGAGCGACACGCAAGCTGGGATCAGAGCGGGGCGAGGAGTGAGTAAACAGCAACTGTTCATGGCGGCGGTTAGGGAAGAAAGATCGTTGTTTATGACCGACACGGGAATAGACGTTGCAAAGGTCGGTGGAACTTCTTTGTCGGGAACCATGGAGATTGTAGCAGACAGTAACAGGGACGTCGTGTTGGAGGAATGGCGGATCGCAAACTAGTAGGAAGACGATGACGCCGGAATCAGTGGTTGCTACCTACGGACAGGATTATGAGTTGAAATCAGAAGTGTGTGGAGTAGATCCCCAGAAAGCGGTGTCGCAGATAGCTGTATTGCCTATTCCAATGTGACGCTGAAGCCAGGGGTGATGGTCTGCGGAACGGATCCTTCAGGAGGGTGTGAATCCCTCTTCTGTGTAAGGTTGAAAACATGGAATCGAAAGGGGACAAGTTGCAGCTGACTGGCTCGATGATAGGAGCGGACGAGGAACTGGGAGCGTTGGACTATTTCAAGTTCTAACCGGTATCTGCAAAGCCCAAAGGTAGGAGTGGAATGATCGGTCTGTGGGAATAAACAAGGGAGCAGAAGATGGGGCGGCGATGGCCAGAGCAACGATACCCGGAGCGCACCTTAGGCACAAGGCGTTCACAAGCGGAATCGTAGCGATGAAGAAGGGCAGGAAGCATATCCTAATAGGACGGTGGCGGAGTGGAGAAAGTCGCGAAGGGATCAGCGGAGGCCGGAGAGATGTGCCTGAACATGCGCATACGAGTCATGATGTCACAACAAGTTTCGGAGAAGTGGAGTCCTAGTTGTAGGGATCGAAATGAAGATTCAAACTGGAAGGGAGGAGGAATCGGGAGCGTCCACAGTCTGCGCTGAATCAAATGACGGATCGCAATGCTCGGTCCCAGGGAAGGAGCCTCGACGAGTTCTTCTCTTAGTGATCGCAGAGTCTGACCAGTGGAGAGCCGTCCGCACGGGAAGAGAACATAGTAAGCAGTACCGATGGAAGGATCGGCTGGATGGCGAGGTGTTGGGATGCGGAGCGGAGCTGCAGGATCCAAGAAGACTTAAGTACAAGAATCGTATCCTTGGATCGGGAGGACCAACCGAGGGGCCAGCCCAGCCCAAGGTACCCTGAGCACATTCCTTCAACATCAATAGATGGTGAGGAGCACAAGAACCAGGACCGGATCGACGGCCCAATCCTTCGAGGAGCTTGATTCTGGAAGAGCAGTCATGTCGCGTGGCAGAGAAAAAGAGATGAAGAATGGAGTTGCCTCAGCGTTTACATAGGAGGACTGCGTCCGCACATGCGCAGAGGCATCAGTACGGGACTGGCAGGGAAGCCAACTTTCTTTCTCTGGTAGGAGCAATGAGAACCCAGGAGAGTGCTTAAACGAAAAACAGGTAATGTATATTATCGTGGCAACTAAAAACTTTTTTTCAAGGCAGCCGTAGCAGGCACCAATATTCCATTTAATTCAACCTGAACGTAACGTAAGCTTCATAGCAGCCCAATTTTTTGTTAAATACGGCCCATAAACACACACAATAATTTAGGCTGTATGTATACTGCAAAGTTGCCACAAAATAAATAAAAATATAAATTTAAAAAAAATAAAAACTCAGTTTATGCATTTGATTTCAAGTTTGATTTCAAGTTTTCTTTTCTGGAGGTGGCCTGAGTGTTGGGGGGGGGGGGGGGGGGGGGCAGGAGGGGGGGCCCCCCCCCCCCCCCCAATACCTGGGGAGTCATGGCCCACCCATAGTGCCGTCACTGGCAGCGCTACACGTTAAATAACAGTACAATTCCAAATTCATTCTACGATCACTTTCAATAGAAAAATTAAAAAATAGAGCTTTGTCGTTCGTCTGTTAAGATAATTTAGCAGTAGAAGGAAATTAGAAATTGGCTTGTCATTAATGTAACTCGTCTTGAATCGCATAGTTTTTTACTTAACTTAAAAGCAAACACGCATTACGTTTGAAAAAAGAATGCAATATACAGGATTGCTCATCCTAACCCAGCGGTTCCCAATTTTTTCTACAGTATTCCTCCCTATTGGAACTAGCATGCAATGGCGCCCCCCTCCCACCCCCATTGCTACAGGGTCGAATTGGGAGGGGTCGAGCCTTGGGCATGGACCTTGCGATCCCTCCGGGGGGAGGGGGAGTGCCATAAGCTTTTCCTACGTAGTCCAGCTACCGTATTTTTAAGAAATGTGCTAGAATTTGAAACATTTTCCTGAAACTTGGGTATAATTTTCATAAGAATCCCTTTCAAATTTTTCAAAAATATTTTTTGTTTTAACAAAGGCCTCAGAAGTGGTTCATAAGAATCCCTTTCAAATTTGTCAAAAATATTTTTTTGTTTTAACAAAGGCCTCAGGAAGTGGGAGCAGCTACCGCATTTTTAAGAACTAGGCGTGAATTTGAAATGTTTCCCTACAACTTTTTTTTTTTTTAAAGTTCTGATGGGGCCTTCCCATTGATCTCAGTGTTCCCGAGCGGCCCAATGCGACACTGTATTGCTGTCATTTTTTTAAACAAAATGAAAATTTTAACAATGTTATTTAAAAAAAATGGTTGATAGCAGGTAAAGGTCTGTCACTGGCGTGAACTTTGCGATGCATCGTTAAAAAAAATGTCACCAATGATCTGGCAGCGTCTCGCGCCTCCCCTGCAGTAGCTCCCCCCCCCCCTCCCGGGAGGCCCGCCTCCCCGGTTGGGAAACGGACCTAACCCACTGCCCCCCCAACCCAACAAAGAAAGCTACCAAACGAGAGACTTCTTCGTCGCCCCTCAACTCTGCCAACAGTTACACACAGACAGGGGTGGTTTGTTAGTCTGTGCAGTTATACTTTTCATCTGGCATCCGGTAAGGTGGTGGTGGTGGTGGGGGGGTTCACCCGATTACCTTGGGGTCTAGACTGGGATCAACGGATTTTAGGGCGAATTTTTTTTTTTACCCAAAGCTGTGCCAAAATATTAATTAATATTAACAATATGTATATATAATAATATTAAATATATTATTAATTTTTTCTATTCACTTATATTTTGTTTTATAAATCATAAGTATTTCCGACTGTGGCCCATTTTACAGAATGAGAATTTTTCTTGGGTGTTAAGGGGGATGGTGGTTGTTGCTCCCCCCCCCCCCCACTCCTCCCAAAAAATTGACCATGGCTGTATTGCACGCCTGAATGTTAGACCTATTTAGTATATTTGTATTACTGGAACCTATGTCGCTCTGTTATTATGCATTTAATAATAAGAGCGTAATCAGAGCATTGGTTATGATGGCTTCAACGTGTAGCGATTGTGTCTTCCGTTCTTGAACTACCGCTTTACCTGTCCCAACCACTGTCATCGACTGTGAGCCATGGGCTCATGATTTTTTAGCGTACGCAGTTATTGTATTTATTTAAATTCTTGTTTTTTTTTATAATTTACTGTTGTTATCATTTAGCAGCTCGAAGACCATGGTACGAGGTGAATTTTTTTCCTACTAGAATTTACACTGGGTAACAATCCCCATGTGTTAACTAACAGTTTTTAAAACTCCGTCAGCATATGCTCCTTAAGTGTTCTGTTCTACCTCAGTTTTTCTTCCATTTTTGCAACTATTCAGTTACAACTAACATTCTGCAATGAGAAGTTTATAAGGAGAAAATCTGTAAGGTGACAGTTACCAAATACAAATTCATAACATACAAGAAAGTACAAGAATATAGGAATATGTATTATGTTTACGCCGGTAATTGATAAATTTAAAAAATACGAACATTTGTAGCCTGTAATAAAATCAATTTACCCCAGCATAGTAGAGTGGCAGATTTTTCAAGTAATTGTCAAACTGCTGCCGCCATTCTCGTGTAGGTTTTAACCTATGGACTTTAAAAAGCTCATCTGCAAAACAGAAGGCAAAATTACAGTACACTACTACTTTTTAAAACTTTATACCAGCTCAATTTGCTTTACAACTTTACCTAGTAGTGGCAAGAGAACAGGATAGTTGTACGGCATAACAAAAAGGTTGACACAAGTCAAATTTGTGCTGGCCTTCAAGTATCCAAAGGGGTAGCCCAGTTCACTGTTTTTGCAGCTGTTGCTGACGTAAACCTGAAAATGAATAACATTTTTGGTTCAAAAGTTACAAACATTGCACTCCTCACAATCCGCAGCAAGTAGCACGCCACAACTAACCATGCTTTCCAACCTTACCTGCCAGCAAGTCGTCGGTAGCCGCCGGGACAAAATGAACTGTGTTAAAGGACTTGGCTCAAGTTCATACTTGTCAAAAGGCAAGTTTTCGATCACCATAGGATCACTATTTGTGCACATGAATTTCACCACTGGATGAGCTGCTCGCGGTGGCTACAAATAAATCAGACCTCATTATTTGACATCAAACTATCTAGGTTGGTCTAGGAAGAGACTCGACAAAACATTTGGAACACACAAATCACTACTGTATCCTAATACAGGGTACAGTACGTACAAAACTGGGAATTACTTTCCTAGACTTTCCTGTTTGAAAAGCCTAGGAAAGTTAACTCCCAGTTTCTGTGTCAAAGTAACAGTACGCCATAGTCACTATTTAATATGATGCATCGGACATGATAGTGTTTAAAAAATAAACAGAAAGAAAAATCAGGATATGCAGTTTTGGGAGTGGATGTTTGTAATGTAGACATTAGTATGGAGAGAGAAGGCCAAGAAGACCAGTTTAACTGGTACCTGCTGTGTAACAAGTTCCTGTACACTGGTTCACTCTCAGTAATTTGTTCAAACTACTGTATTGCCTTTACACCTGGAAATATTTAAACAGTGATTATTGAAGATCTTACTGGGTACCAAACCCACTGATGGGGGGGTTCCTGGGTTAGTCAACAACATCAGTAAATTGTCAGCGGAAGTATTCGTTACATGGTAAGAGAAGAGTCTGTTCGTCTTGAAAGGAATACGAGACGGACTTGTTCCTTAACTCACAGATAGCACTGGCGATTGGCACTGTTTAACGACATCCAATGACAAGGACATCCAGCAGCGAGTAATGGAGTGACGACAATTAAAGATGTTACTGTTATAACACAATGTTTGTTTGTCTTAACACACACTCACAGCTAGTTAATCATGGACGGCGTTTGAAGCCGGGAGCACGTTACCCCCATAAGGACAACAAGTCCAACATAAACTTGACCCGATTTGCCTTTTTTATGGCTTGGGGTACTCAAACTTGATGCTCAAACAAAACAATGATTTTTACGATTTTCAAAAAATTGCAGAATTTACGGTAATTGTTTTAGCTTTAAATTTCTTACTGGAATGGCAACTAGGGGTGTGCGGTTTTTATATTTTGGGTTCGATTCGATTCCGATCGATTTTGGGGAACAACACCACATTTCGATTATTATTCGTTTTCGAAATTTAATTCTTTTTTCTTTTCGATTTTAAACTATTTTGTTTTTCATTTTGTATTAATGAGGGCTAGCCTTTGAAAAAATTATCAAGTTTCAGTAATTACATTCCTGAAAACTAATGTTGTTCCAATACTTGCGAACTAAACTTCGAATTGAGTGTTAATTTATTGCACAAAAAAACTAAAATTGCAGGGCCTACACCTGCTTAATTTTAGTTTTTATTGCCTAACCGAAAATATACATTACCTATTTTTATAGCGATTCCCTCCTTTTGAGCTATTATTCCCCTAGAAGCTTGAAAGTTGGCTTCCCAGCCGGGCTTGTACTACTGTGCATGCGCAAGGATGGGCTGTCTATATAAACTCGGACCAGCCATCCGATGGCATTATTTCTCCGCACCCAGAACCTAGACGATGGAGGGGAGTCCTGGGTGGGAGTGAAGGTAATGTATATTTACGGTTAGGCAATAAAAAGAACATTTTGCAGCACCCCAGCCAGGCCGGCTAAAAATGGTTTCTTTTTGCCTAAAACATACTTAACCTGATAATTTTAGCATTACATTCCTTGAATGTGGTGTTCCCCTGGAGGTTTCTTCTGGTACGCAGACGCCTGCTTGCATATCCCACTGCGCATGCGCGGAGCAGTCCTCCCTTATAAAAGCGAGAGCGTGGACGCTTTCGGCATTCATTTTATTCTCAATATGTCAGGCAGTGACTCGAGAGGGGAGGTAGGGCGGGAGTTAGGTTAAGTATGTTTTAGGCCGGCCTGGCTGGGGGCCGGCAAAATATTCTTTCTTTATTGCCAAAACATATTAACCTGCTAATTTTAGCATTATCAGTTGACCTCGTCAAGATTGGTGACGGGCACCCCGGGATGCAAGCGGGCTGTCCCCCAAAAAGTTGTTGAAAACTTCGCACTCAGTTCAGAACAGATGATATACTTCGAAGTTTGGCCTCTTGCTCTCTTTTCTGGTTGATTTGCTTCTGTCATGAATGGCTAGCTTCCATCGTGGTTGGCTTGCTTCTGCTTCGTTCCGAGAGCTTAAGGGAGATTGACTACAGTACGGGCTGCAACAATGGGTCCCAGCCGGTGTAGTCAGTTTTCTTCCTCGATATTTTCCACAGGTTGTGTGAGGTGGAGGTTGACGGGTACCCTCAAGATGCTGGTGTGAGGGTCACTTCGGTCGGAAGGCTTTGTCGTGGGTAAACGATGTGGAGATTGCCTTGATTGTTATGAGTTATTATGTTGGTTGTTCAATTCCTATGTGGTCCCGTTGTTGCGGAGATTTTGTCAGGTTGCGAGACAGTGGGGAGAGAAAGTTAGTTCCTTTCTTCTCGTCAAGTTTTTTTTTTGAGTTGTGTTATGTCGATCTGGTTCATCTCTGAGAATTTTTGATCAAGTTTTGGGGTCTTAGGTGGAGAGGGTTGTCTGCGAAACTTGTGTGGTGTTTCCATCAGAAAAAAATGGGCAATGGAAGGACCCAGGGGGTTGTTATACAAATAGATGTTAGTCATTTGTACTCAACCGAGGGGAGTTAGCAGAAGTGCGGTGGACTTTGAGAAGTTGGAAGAAACCTTGTGTTGTTTTAAAGACAAGGTATTCGGTTTTCTTCGGAGCCAAATGGCCGACGGAGTTGGATGAGTGAAGGGCGCCGCCGGCCGAAGGAGGCTGGATTCATGGGGCGAAAAGGAGCCGTGGTGTGTTAGCTAAGAAGGGAAGGCCTGAACGGATGAGCTCAGCCGGGAACTACCTGAGGGTTGATGGGCCTGGATAACAGGAGTTCCGGTGATAACAGACTTGACGGCGGAATGCCGAGGGAGGCTAGTTTGTATAGCGATGCTGGGAGAATGGGGCCATGGTGTTGGCTATGAAGGAGTTTCGAGACTTCAAACGAAAGGGATTCTGTGATTGATGGAGAGAACTTCCATGGAGGGGAGGTTTTTTTTTTTTAGCGGTGGTTGAGCTAGGAGTGTCAGCCGAAAGCAAAGTTTGATGATTGAAAGGACGTCCGTGTTGTGGGTCAGTTCTTGCCAGACTGGGAAGAAGTGGCGGAGTCTTGCGTCGACCGGAAGGCAGGAGATGCGGGAGGCGTCATTGTTCCTTTTTCCGAAAGGAGCTCCTGCCCCCTGGTGAGGAACGACGGCTACAACGGTCGGGGTTTGCGGCTTGCTTCTGCTGATTCCTTTGGCCGGAGCTGGAGTGAGACGATTCGGGCCGAAAGGGCTATTGGTTTCTCGGCTGAAAGGGTGTGTTTTTATTCGTGCGGACAGGGAGCGGTGTAGGTGCAGCCTTGTTCCATTCGTCCGGCGAAGGGCGGGAATTGGTTTTTTTGTTCTTCTGAAAGGGACGGTTGAACGAAGGGTTGTGTTTTTGCGGTTTTGGTTTCCTTGAGATGTCCAAATGTGGAGCAAGAGTCGGGATGAGACCACGGAAAAGAGTGTCCGTCTCATGAATGGAATGGGTTGGTTGCGGAGGCGGTGCCGAATGGAGACGTTGAGGTTGTTGGCGGATGAAAGGGCTAACTACCGAAGGAGGATTTTTTTTTTTTTTAAAAAAGGGCTCTGGTTGCCCAGTTTAAGGAGTGGTAGGTTGCCAATCGTTTATCTTGGAAGAGCTGTAAGATTAGGGACGAAAGGAAGCGTATCTCTTCTGGGCTTACGTCCGTGGAGAGTTACTCGCACAAGGCATTGGCGATCATCGATGAAGGGTGGGCCGAAGCAGATTTTTTGGGCCGGCGAAGGGAAGAAGCAGAGGGGTGGGTGGGCATCCCTCCTATGGAATCCACAAGCGTGTGAAGGGAAGGTCTGACACCGAAGAGAAAACCATCAGTGGTAAGACACCGAAGGGAAGACACCAGAGTCTGCGTTGAGCAGGGTGGAGATGCAGTTAAAGAAGGGTTTTGCAGGGCGGAACGTGACATGATGATGGACGCTGGCCTGGCGAAGGGAGCTTGGCCGAGAGGCGTCGTGTGGGACGTGGGATCATGACACGGTGGGAGTAAGGCAGGTGATGGTCACCGCCAGATGAAGGGACTCCATGGGGACGGACGTAGGCTGCTTTAGGGCGAAGGGAGCCACAGCATTCCCTGCGTGTTGTGTAGCGGTGGGGCAGGTCACCGAAGGTGTAGTCCGCCAAAGGATGGAGGACCCAAGGAGCCGCAGGTAGGTGGGTCCGGCCGAAGGTGGTGTGTTTGGTCCTGATGATGAACTTGATGGGAGGCCATGATTCCAACCGAAAGGCAGGGGGCGAAGCACCAGCCTGGACTAACGGAAGGTGGAGTGGCCCCGGGAAGGGGCCCACGATGTTTTCGGACGAAGGAGAAGAACTGGCAGATACGAGTGGCCGTCCGGGTGGCACCTTGAGACCAAGAGATGGCAAGCTCATGTAGTCGCCTTTCGTATAGGGAGTACCGTGCATGCGCATGTGGTTGGATCACTGAGGCGGCCATCCAGCAGCTTCTTTGAGGCTGTTAAGTTGAAAGGTGTTGGAATTTTCGCAGTGAAAAAGGACGATTTGTTTTGGATGAGACGAACATCAGTGTGGACGGCTATTGTTGTCTGTTTTACACGAGGCTTGAATCCAGTCATGATACAATGCGTGATAGAGAAGTGTGTGTCACTGTTGGTAGTGGCAGAACTGTACAGAAGACCGGATGCGACTAGGTAGTCGCTGTAACTGCTTGTTCCCGTCCCCGACTTGGTTCTTCCCTCAAAACGTGGGTTTGGCCACGAATGAGACGAGACCCAGTGTGAGCAGCAACTGTTGTCTTGATTTCCACTCGAGACGTGGGGTGGTCATGGGCGAGAAAAGTAGCAAGCGAGGACGATGGCTTCTGGCGTGATATTTACCTCAAAATGTGAGTTTAATCACGAATGAGGCGGGCACCAGTGTGGACGGCAATCGTAGACTTGATTTTCGTTCGAAACGTGGGGTTAGCCTCGGTCGAACCAGTAGCAAGAGGTCGAGATGTCTACCGACCAGACTCTTCACTCATTACGTAGGTTTATTTTTTTAATTTATTTTATTTTTTAATTTATTTTTTATTTATATTTAGCCACGCTGCGACGAGCAGCAATTCGGACAGCAGTTGGTGACTTGAATTTCATTCGAGACGTGGGATCAACCAAGGACGGGACAAATAGTAGGAAATGCAGATGGCTTCTTAACTTGACTCTTCTTCTTAAGCCACAAGTGAGACGAGCAGCAGTGTGGCCAGCAACTGATGTCTTGATTCTCGCTCGAGACGTGGGGTCAGCCACAGTCGAAACAAGCAAGAAGAGGTGCAAACAGCTTCAGTCTTGGTTCACTCAAACGTGGGTTCTGGCCACGAATGAGACGAGCAGATGGCTTTCAACTTGATTCTTCACTCAAATCGTGGTTTTTTAAACCACAAATGAGACGAGCAGCAGTGTGGACAGCAACTGATGTCTTGATTTCTGCTCGAGACGTGGGGTCAGTCACTCTCGAGACAAGCAGGAAGAGGAGAGAAACATTACCAAGGAACGACCGAAAGGCGAAGGCCAAATCGGAAGGTGGGACGGACCAGGGAAACCACGGGAAGGGAGCCACAGTGTTTTCAGTAACAACGAAGGGTGAGTTGCCTTGCCAAGAAACGACCGAAAGACGTAAGCCAATTCGGAAGGTGGATCGGTCGCGGGAGATCACGGGAAGGGAGCCACGATGTGTTCAGTTCCAACGAAGGGTGAGTTGCATTGTCAAGAAACGACCGGAAGGCGTAAGCCAATTCGGAGGGTGGATTGGTCCCGGGCGATCACGGGAAGGGAGCCACGATGTGTTCAGTTCCAAAGAAGAGAAATGTGTCTTGCCAAGGAACGACCGAAAGGCGTGAGCCAATTCGGAAGGTGAGTCGGTCCCGGGAAACCACGGGAAGGGAGCCACGGTGTTTTTAGTTCCAACGAAGGGAGAATTGCCTTGCCAAGGAACGACCGAAAGGCGTGAGCCAATTCGGAGGGTGGATCAGTCCCGGGAGATCATGGGAAGGGAGCCACGTTGTGTTCAGTTTCAACGAAGGGAGAGATGTATCTTGTTAGAAACGACCGAAAGGCGTAGGCCAAATCAGAAGGTGGGGCGGTTCCGGGAGTCCACAGGATGGGAGCCACGATGTCTTCAGTTCCAAAGAAGGGACAGTAGCCCTGTCAGGGAACGACCGAAAGGCAGGAACCATCGGACGTCAAGGACGAAAGGAGTAAGCGAGAGGAGAGCAGCCATTGAAGCGGGAGTTTCGGGAGCGGCGGCCATCTAGGGTTGAATCTAAGATCCGTACGAAAGGCAGGGAACTCTAGGAGCGAGGTGGCGTGTAGACACCTCTGGAGGAAAATGAATGCCGAAAGCGTCCACGCTCTCACTTTTATAAGGGAGGACTGCGCCGCGCATGCACAGTGGGATATGCAAGCAGGCGTCTGCGTACTGGAAGAAACCTCCAGGGAAACATCACATTCGAGGAATGTAATGCTAAAATTATCAGGTTAATATGTTTTGGCAATAAAGAAACTAAAATTAAGCAGATGCAGGCCCTGCAATTTTAGTCTTTTTATAGCTGACGAAAATATTATTACCTATTTTTATAGCGGACTTTGTAACCCGGAGAAGGGCTAGGTTCGCTGTCCCCTCTCGTACATGACGGCGTTCCCGGGAACTAGTCCCTGGCGAAGACAACCCTGAGTCCCGAACCAATGTCACTGATAGCCGAAACGATAAGAGGACCGAGGATTGATCCGTTGTTTCAGAAGGAAAAAATCCTTGAGTGAGGTTGAGCAGTGCGGTAAAATGTGATATTTATTATTATTGGTTAAAGAAGCAGAAGAAGGAACCGCAAACAGAGGCCGTAACACCGTGGGGTACAAGATAGGAAATCAGATAAAAGTTCCGAAATCGCCTACCTTGCTGGGAATGATGGTGCTCCCAAGTGTGAAGCAGACAGGCGGATGGCGCGTGTCGCCGTAAGTTCTTTCGGAAACTTGAGGAGCGGACACTGTCCGTAGGACAGTCTCTGGAAAGTGTGTGAAGTGGGCAAGCGGATGACGAGTGTCCTTATGATCGGAAGACGTGAAGAGTGAATACCGTCCGGATGTGGAAAGTGAGAATGTGCATGGCGAGCGCATGATGCGGCGAACTCGCAGCAGATGTGAGGAGCGGACACTGTCCGCAGGATGGATCGTGGTAAACTGGAAATGTGGAACACAGTTTCGAAGTTGAATCAAGACGGCAGTTGGTTGGTGTAGGACGAGGATTGAAAGGAATGATTTTCCAGAGGAAGAAGAGACGTTGGTTATTGAATGCTAGACACTTTGTAAAAGGTTGAAAGTATTGTTTCAGAAAGCTGAAATGGTGAGGATGAGGTCCTAACAGGGAGGCGAGAACCACGATTGTATCGTACTCATATGGGAGGTGGATGAAGCGGAATTCATGCTGAAGATCGTTGTGTTGAGGAACAAGAGACAGACGTGGTTTAGGGAAGGACACGGAAACTAGTGCTATGCCTGTGGTCTTGGATGAAGGATCTTGAAGTGGTAACCAGGAAGCAGATGGAGAGATTGGTGAGGTGGATGTACGGGAACGGGCATGTAGTTGTTTGTAGAAAGTGCGGATGGTAACACAAACATACTGCCAAAGTGATGTAGACCAGGTTGCATGTAGTTGAGGATGCATTGACGTGAAGGCTGTGTGCAAAAACGCATGAGATGCAAGAGGGGCGGACACCAAGCTGTCCATTGTCAAGCTTGGGTTGCCATCTGTCGAACTTGAGTGTTTGTTTTTGTGTTTGAAACACAGTACAATAGCGGAGTCAGCATTTCCATGAGCTGTGAGGCCGCATTTTACAACTCTTGCTAAGTGTGGTTACTTCTTCATTCGGCTCCTTCAGTTGAAATATTTTTCCCCAGTAAGAGTCAATTCTTTGTCAGTTCAACTTTGCTATGTTTTTCAAGTCATCAGAAATATCAGAATCAACTGAGTAGCACTTTCATTCATCTATTACCTCGTCTGTTTCAAGTGGCCGCAAGGGATGTCCCATCATTGTAAGTATCCACTGAAGTGCTCGTTGCAAAGATTTTGCCTTCTTTTTAACCCATGAAGGCACTAAGGGTTCTTTAAAACTGCATTCTTTAAAAGCAATATTTTTGCCAGTTTCTTGTACGCTACCGTGAAGAAGTTGCATGTACAGTATTGTCCGTTATATGCAGTCAAATGGTCCAAGACGCACCAATGTTTTTAAAGTGGTGTCTTTTCTGTTTCGGAACCAATTTCCATTTTTTGTTTGGCAAGAGATTCTTTTCTTAGCTTACATTTATTGCCAAGAGAGAACTGCCTGTGACATTGTAATACAAGATCATTTAGTTTGTATATAAAGTATGCGCACCAAAGTACTTAATTCTTTCCGTAAGAGCGTCGTCAGAAAATTACTGAAGAATTCACAGCAGATATCAGAAACTGAATTATCGGAAAAGAAGAAGAAACCTTGAACACTGTAATAATTCTCTTGTAACAATCTGATTGGGTTAGATTTGTTGGTTCAGATTATATTCTGGCCAGCATTGTACAGAACTTTACAAAATTCAGCATGTGATGCATTTTAAATTTTTTTTAAAGTAGGAAAAATAGGACATTTCTTAAAAAGTAGGACAAAAGTAGGACATTCACCAAAAAAGTAGAAAAAGTAGGACAAGTGGAAGGCCTGCAGAAGCAATGCGCAGTGGGAAGCCGTGGATGGGGAACGTCGTCCATCCTAATCAGTCCGCGCTCCGCCCGAACGCAATGATGACATGAGCCACCCTGGGCAGGAGCCAAGGGGAACGGCGGCATCAAGGGACGGCGGCAGCGAGAAGCAGCGGACCAGCCAGAAGAAGAGTGGGATTGAGTGATTCACGATCCGCAGAAATCTTGAAACTGCAACCATGACCGCAGGGGACGGGTCCGCTGAAGCTGGCAAAGCGGATCGAGGATCAGGGAGGACGGAGCCATCCCTAGGATCATCCCCAGTCCGCAGGAGGACAAAGACGATCGTAGAGAGGACGAGGATCGCTGGTCTGAAGGATCGGCAGTTTGAGAAGAGGATGTAGTAGCTCAAGGCTATCACGTTGACGTGAGCGTCTTAGGAGAAATGATGCCATAGGACGGCTGCATCGAGTTCATATAGCCAGCCCAGCCCATCATTGCGCATGCGCAGTAGTACAAGCCCGGCTGGGAAGCCAACTTTCAAGCTTCTAGGGGAATAATAGCTCAAAAGGAGGGAATCGCTATAAAAATGGGTAATGTTTATTTCGTCGACTATAAAAACTACATTTTAGTATTAACACTAAGTTAGAAAGCAAGGTTCTACCTTCCCCACTCCCCTTTTGAATAGCACCATTCTTAGATTTTATTTAGTCAAATTAAGTAGTGGTTATTGGCATACTTTTGCAACAATGGTCCATCTATACGTGATTTATTGTGATAGTTTTGTTCTTCTGAGGCTTAGCCGAGGCGTTAAGAGCCTAGGAAACAAAACTATCACAATAAATTACGTATAGGACCCATTCTTGCAAAAGTATGCCAATAACTAATTTATCACCATACTTTAAATACTTTTTTCGGTTTGTGCGATGAATTCGAGCAGTTTTCTTGGTATCGTCCATTGTTTTTTTCTCCCTTGCGTTCAACGATCGTTGGCCGATATAATGTTATTACAACAATGGCGTTATATTTCATTGTTACAAGTCTAGCAATAAGTTATTTATGTAATGTAATGTATTTTATTGTGAGCTCTGGCCCTTAGCCACGCGCCCATCCAAAACTACATCATACAGTCACCACACAAACAACTAACAACTCAAAAGGTACATGCGGAAGTTAGTTATTCTAACACTTATAACAATATGAACGCTGACGGAATAACATAGGATGTGTAAAAGTGTACCAATAAATGATTTATTGAATTGAATTTTTATTGAGCCTTAAGGCCTACAAGCCATCCGCTCACTCTACAAAAAACTACTTACGAAGTACTTACAAACTAACCTAAAGAACATACGGAACTGGAACCACCCAAAGGGTCAAAGGGTTTTAGCGAGCGTTAACCGCACCCGGTCATCTGACTGACGAAGCCCTAAGGCCCTATGTCTGCAACACCTGGAACCACCCAACAACACTTACAACAATGCTGCCTTACAACAATGCTGTATTCTGTTTTATTGGAGTTTTATAATAACGAAAACAAAAAAAGTATGGCAATACCTTCATATATTGTGAAAGTTTGGCCAATTATTCCCTCTTAGTTGATTGTTAAACTACACAGGAGTCTAAAACGAAATGTTACTGTTGTAATTTTAGGGCATGTTTTTAGGCAATGGCTACACTATTTTAGCAATATAACATGGTACCGTACATAGTTGCCATATAGAACGAAGTCATTTTGACTAAATGAATAAAGTTAATAAAGTTAATGTTTTACTTGATTCTAATTTTTATGTTAAACTTTATTTAGTGTAGGCCTATTTATTGAAACATTGCACAAAATCGAAAATAGTTCATCTCGTTACTCCATGGGAATCTCGTAACTGATGGGAATCTCGTTAATCTACTCGTTTTCCACGAGTTTCTTGATTTTTTAAATCGTCCCACATATGATGTGGTTACCATTAGGACTGCGCAAAAATCGAATCGAAAGTTTCGTTTTTCGCAAAGTCCTAATGGCAACCACATCATATGTGGGACCATTCAAAAAATCAAGAAACTCGTGGAAAGTCGAAATTTTGCGAAAATCCCTAATGCTCGCACAATTTAACTGATTAAGTGATTTTGTGTTACTACGTAATCATTACTATTGTGTTGAGTTTTTATTGTTTATGAACACCTAGGGTACACCTAGAGCGTGGTCCCGTTTTGTTAAATGGGTGCATTTGTAGAGAACTTTGCACCTTAAGAGTGTCAAAATTTTTAATCAGTTGAGGCGGCCATTTTAGCTGTTTTTATCTTCTACCAGATCCTGGTTCGAGACTGCCCACAGGTCTTTTTTCCTTCTTTTTTTTCTGTGCGTGCAAAAATGGAACTATATAGACTCCAATGCTATGCGACTCTTCAAACCTTTCTTTAGATGATTTTGCCAACCGTTGCAGAAATGGAAATCGAAAATTGAAGTCAAATCATCGATCAACCCTATTCTTCGATGCCCTGGACTTGCCAAGCACTAAACATGGCCGCTCATACACTACAAACCACGGTCCGATATTTGATACCTCCCTGATAGGTGAAAATTTGTCAACTCTGTCCGAAAAACTCAAAACATGCCTTGAATGCTCCAAGATCGAGAATGACCTTGATCTTCATGATATTGGCACTAAACATTACGCCCTTTCTGTGGGATGAGCTCCCTACGGTCCTAAAATCTTGTTTTAGTTCACATCTTGATGATTACCGTCTGCAACTTGAATCACAGCGAATGGATTTTGAAAATATGCTTAAAGCGCTCAGTATTGAAGCTCAGTATTGAAGCTCAGTATTGAAGCTTTGGTGCGGGATGAAGTAAAGCCTTCCATCAAACAGTTTTTATCGAACGAATGTACATTTTCCACTACAGTGAGCAAGGTAACAGCCGAGGATCTGGCACGTGACTGCAATAGTGATGAGTCAACCGTTCTAAACGTATCTCGTGAGGGCCTGGCGATTCGTTCTTCCCATATTGACAGCAAGGAGCCGAGCCCCACTACAGCAACTGCTGCAGGCACATTTTTCACCAAATGTTGGCCATCTTCCAACAGGAGCACGGTGCAAATCTAAAAAGTCACAAGTCAGCATCAGTCGCTCTGCAGATGATGCTGGAGCAGGCCCAAATTGCAACCTCCTGGAGACACGAAGCGATATTCATATTCTTCCAGCGAAAATCACTTCGCGCAGAGGAAAAAGCTAAAAGCAAGGAGGGAGCGAAAGATTTTCCCACACAGGACTTTACAACTAAAGCCACGCAAAACTCGCCTTAGAGTGCTCATTTGACAAACGTGAATACTGCTGATCCATACTGGAACACCAGCGTGCTGTGCGCCCATAAAAATGCATGCCACGTCCTGAAACCATCAGGGACTTTTAACAGTGTTACCCATGATGATCGTACATTTAACAATACTGCAAACATCGATTGGAAGGAACACTATCGTAATGGGAGACTCACACTCATGGGTTAAGAGTAGCTCACATATACAGTCGGTTACTTCTGGATCATCTGCCTGAAGCAATCAAGGGCTCTGAAGCTACCACTACTTTTGTGGTGTGCGTCAGATCTGACGATGTTAATACTGACCAGCCACAAACCATTGTAAACAAGCTGTCTGTGATCACCGAAAGTATCAAGAAGACAAGACCAATGACTGGCATTTCTTTTGTGGTCTCTTTCCTAGACTGGGTCGGGGTTGCCATCAGGTGGATAAGCGGGTTTTGGCCACAAATGTCCTGCTACGCCAACTTTGCGTCTACAATCACTTCAACTTTGTGTCGATTCCTCACGACCTTTGTGCCGACCATACTCTTATGTCCAGAGACGGCCTTCATCTCACACGAAGAGGAAAGTCAGTTCTGCGCAGAAAAATATTCAACCTCCACGGTGCATCGGAAAACGGCACTTTCTAGCTGGGAACAATCTTCCCACGTTGTCCCCATCCCTATCGTTTTTACCATATGCTGTGAGTTCTGTTTGTGTGCCGGGCTTCTCCACTGTTCTAATTAATGCCAGGAGGGTTGTTAAAAACATTGGGAGTTTAAGGGCTCTTCTCTTGACAAACACATACAACCTGCTTTTCATTGTAGAGACACAGTTAAATCAGAGTTAGACCGACAGTATGATACTCAGACATTCGAATTACAGGATGCTGCAAGTCAACCCCGATTCGCGTGGCGGAGGGATTGGTATTATTTTTAAGAATGAATTAGATATTTTGTGTGATAGGGTGGCTGTGCAGGCAGAGGCATTCTCCATTCTGTTGCCAAAGCTTGGCCTAACTTCAACCTTGGTTATTTGCCAGATAGATTTTGTGATTTGTCGGTGAATAACTTGGGGTCGTCAGCATTAAACAATCTTTTGATATCATATTGGGGGACTTCAATCTTTCCACTGCAAATTGGTCCTAATTTTCGGCAGTAAATAAATATCATGTCTTTTTTTAATCAAATTCGTCCCCTTGGAATGTTTCAGTTGGTCGAAAAACCAACACGACGAAAAAATATTTTAGATTTGGTTTTTTCTACAGATGATCGGCTCGTTTTTTAACATCAACGTTGTTGACCACCTTGGTACTAGCTACCATTGTATGGTCACTTTTAAAATTAACCGTTCATTAGGGGACAGGCTTCCGGTAAGAAATCGAAAGGTGAAAATCATTTTGACACACTACGTGGTTCCTTAACCCTTTGCGCGCCACTATTTATTCACAAATAAACCATCCCTGGCCATAATTTCCCGGTGTTCAGTACAAGGACTGACATAGTCCGCTTGATAAAATTGTTAAAAACTGTGTAACAAACTTTTTTGTGTGCAATTTGTTGTGTTTTAATGTAAACAAATGCACCCATTTTTTGGTAGCAGGATTAACAGCACACAGGCTTCCAAAAATTACGAAAAAAGTTCTGAAACTAACAACAAAACCATCACGAGAATTAAATGGACGTCATATGACGTTTGTGGCCTCCCAGAGACATTTATTGAGGACGTCATATGACGTTCGTGGCCCACGAAGGGTTAAAAACATGTGTTGGGATACAGAATTATTTCCGCTCAGCACGGATGTAAATGAGACATGGACCAGATTTATCGAAATCCTGAACAGGGCGGTGTCGTCGTCTCGTCTCTTGCCACTTTGGCCACAGAAATCAAACCATGTTCTGCCATGGTTCCTGGTCACCTCTCAAAATAACGATAACCAGTTTACAATTTTCACAAATTTTCGACAGCTTTGAAAAAATATTCTAAAAAAATAATCTCTCCTGCTGTCTTCTTCAGGTAACAAAGAAATAAAAATACTAGTTACATCACACTGTGAGATTGTGATTTGTAAGGCCGACAAAGCAAATGCCACGGTGGTTGTTGATATGCCAGTGCATGATGAAAAAGTATTAGTGGAGTTAGAAAATTCCGGGATGTATGATGAAAAAAAATAGAAAAGACCTGGGGAATGTGCCGCTAATTGACTTTGAATTTAGCTCAACGAGATTGTTCGAAGAAGGACACCTCAGCAAAGATGAATTGGAAGAGCTGAGACCGAAACCTCCACAAAAATTACCAAATGTATTTGCACAAATTAAGATGCACAAGGAAGGAAGGCTTTATAGGTTGATAACATCTGCAAAGGTAGGATTTGTGCAAAAACTGGACTGGAAGGTGGCAGGTCTTATGAAAAAGTATGTAGCGAGCCCGAGCAGACTGAAGGACACGAGGAAATTGCTGGAAGCCCTAGAAGGTGTAAAATTGGAAAGTGACGAGGTCTTAGGCTCGTTTGATGTGGATAAGTTATTTCCAAGCCTTTCCTACAGGCTAATTTTGGAAATGCTTAGAGTGTCAGCAGAAAAGAGAAGAATCGAGGAGGAAGTGTACGAGAGAGATAAGGCGCTGCTGAACGTAGTATTAGCATCCATTTATGTGGAGTTTGAAGGAAGGGTGTTCAAGCAGGTAAAGGGGGCCCCAATGGGGTACTCCTGTTACGTTCTTGCGGAGCTGGTCCTCCAGCATCTTGACGAGTACGTCCAGGAGGGAAATCCCAATGTGAAGCTGTGGAAGAGATTTGTGGACGATACTATTGCAGCCCTGAAGAAAGCAGATGTGGGTAGTGTTGGAGCAGCTGAGCAAGTGGAGGGAAGACCTGAAATTTACGTGTGAGGAGGAAGGGAGGATTCCGTTCCTGGACGTCCAGCTCCAGCGGAGGGGGGGAGTAGTACTGTTGTGGACAGGCCTTACAGAAAGCCTTCTGCCACGACGAGAGGCATAGCCTACGAGTCCGGGCATTCGAGGAGCCAGCTGCGAGGCATTGCTAGAAACGAGTTTGTCCGAGTAGCTAGGAACTCCATGACTGCCACCGAGGAAATGACCTTCCTTGAAGAAGTGAAAGGCAGATTCGTAGAGCTAGGATATCCTCTCCAAGACTGCTAAACACGTTGATGAAAGAAGCCAAAGTTGTGAAGAAGGTGGAGAGAGAAAGAAGGGAGAAAAAGGAAGATGTAGGGAACGAACGAAAAAGGAAGAGAAGGAAGCGAACCAAGGAGAATAGGAGTGACATACCTGGGAGAGCAAAGCGAAAAGCGAGTGAAGTTGCTGAAACAAGGTTTTAATTTCTTTTTTCGAAAACCGGAAGGTATAAAAAAGAGGCTTATGAAAACGAAAGGTAAAAACATACACCAAGTGCACACTAGAACCGAAGTGAGGAAAAAAAAAGGAGGAAGAAGCCTTGAACAGAATAGTGAAGAGAAGGAGTGTATAGTGTTCCTTGTGGTGGCTGTGACGCTGTAGGTGAAACTATAGGTGAAACTAGGAAAGGTGTAAGAAATCGAGTGAGACATTTACGGTGCCTCGAATTGCTTGCCATAGTTAGGTACGAAATTGATGGGAGAGAGCTGATGAACCTCCAACCACCTTCGACACCAGCAATCCAGCATTTCGTGAGGAGAGATCTGGCAGAGCGGCTGCAAGCACGATGAAGTGGCAAGAAAGAAGTTTAGATGCGGGCCTTCTATTTCTTGGAGGCTGCTGTGGAACGTAATTTATCACTCAAGCAAAAGTATTTCAGCTTGGGAGTCGGAAAACTGAGTACAAATGCGGTTGGAACCAATCTCGAAATCTTTTAGTTTGGGCATTAAACAAAATTCTAGTTAGTTTAAAATATAAATTGGTATTTTAATCTAGGTTAAACTTATAGTTTAGTGCTTCCTTATTTGACACAGTTCACGTAAAGTAATGGCAAGAGCGCTCGCGCTCGTAGGCTAGTAACAGCTGTTAGCTGGTGCCAATGGCGAATTTTAGCTTTGCGTGTCAACTCACTTAGAGTTGGAATTTTTCATTTATCGAGCTTTAGTCCCATAACTATTAACTCGTAGTATTGCATAGCGTTATTATTTTTTAAATAAAAATAAATGAATGTCAGCACATTTCAGTTTGAAATTAGCATTGCGTGGCCTACGATTGACAAACCGGAACCAGATCGGAGAGAGCCGTTTTTGGCCAATCACAGGGCGCGAGCTTGACCAATCACAGGGCGCGAGCTCGGCCAATGGGATGTTCACGTGCTTGGTTGCGCTCTTCTCAGTCAGAGGAAATCACGGGCATTTGCAAAGGTGCTTTTTGCCGAAAGTCAAGTTGCCGATCTTTTAAAATTTAGCGTTGCGTTGTGCAGGCCAGCCAATAATCACCTTAGGCGCAAACGCCTCAAGGCAATCGTCGAATTGAAATGTAGTCTATGAAACTGACTTAGGTTTTCAACAAATGAGAAGGCTTAAAGCTCTCCTCTCCGTCCACGTGAAAGCAGGGTATTTTCGTATTTAAGGAAACGGAAATTTGAGTTCTTGGTCGAAAAAACCACTGCAGATCGGTGGGACGCTACGCCATTTTTAGAGCAGGCGCGCGATTAGCCAAGTAGCGGATAAGCTGAAGAAGTCGCGATAGTACCATGACTTGTTAAGCTTTAGTTTAGTAAAGTACTGAAACTAAGATGCAGTCTAAAGGTACTTTAGCTAATAAGATCTTAGGGGGAAGGGATCCTAAAATGATTTAGACCCCAAGAAGATTAATAAGAATTAGTCCTAGCTCTTAATCCCAACATTTCATAGCATACACAATGAATGAGGACAATCTAGTGTGAGGTCCACGGGTTCCTAAAAACCTTGATTGATAATTTATTAATATTCTTCCCGACCCAAAATCGTAAAGGGAAGAATTAATATAATATTTTTTTTTTATTTTGTTCAAATTCATAACTTGTTTCATCGCAAAATGCCTGAAAATTAAATTAAACTGTATTTAACTGGTTCCAGCCGTAAGTTGTGCACCTAACCAAAAGTTGTTTACCTTCAACGTTAAATAGTTACCCTGTAACTTCTTGTGATATCCTATACAACAAGAGAGAATTGCCCAGGAAAACGGCAGAGCGTGAGCGAAGCTTCTCAGATCGCTCACTAGATGCCACTACTAGAAAACGAAACTAGGACCAAACTAGCACAGCACGGCGAAATACAGGGCGAAACTGACCATCTTTAGCATACAGATCAACAAAATGAATTAGAAGAACTGCGAATAACTAATACTACGAATACATAAAAGCTGATAGATACCGTAAATCGTGTATTAAAAGCCCAGTTGAAGCTAAAGCCCACCTCCTTAAATGCTGTAAAGTCAAAATCATGAAATCGTGGAGTTAAAGCCCACCCCTCAAATTGTCGTTATTCTACGAAAAATTACCTAAAAGTTATATGATGTGAATAAAGATAGTACTGCTTGCTGTTTACTGGCCCCCTTCTCCCTCCCTGTAGTAATAGTGACTCTTCCTTTAGCACCTGCACAAGGCCTGGGCATCTCTCACCTAAGCCTTTTCCCTTCTGGGGGCAAACTGGGTAGCCGGTTCGAATCCGGGTCATGCCACTCCGACGAAACGTAAGTGCATAAAGGTGGCTTACTGAACTACGTTATTTCTAGTGTATGTTTTTCGCTGTTGGCTTGTTTCCGATTTTCCTTAGTATTATTTCCAGCGATTTGTATCTATTTATTTTCCTTTTTTTCTCCCTTCTTCACAGCAATTAAAAGGATGCAAAAATTGGTCTTTCAGAGATCGTTCAAAAGCTTCAAATTTTCTATAATAGATGTCCAGAAAGGTTAGAAAATTGATGCTGCTTGATTTAAAGCCCACACCCTATTTTTGCCAAATTTACTGCTTAAGCCCATGGATGCAAAAACCGGTAAACGGCGTTGACAGTGATAATATTCAGACATAATAAATTATATGAATACACTAATATCACCTCCAAGAATATTTCTACAACAGTCCACTTAAATTTTCGAGGAAGATAACACCGTTCCTCTTCTTCAGAAGACCACACCACAGCAGAGAAAGTTCGTTCGATGTGCGCTTACTCCATGTAGCACTTTAAATCTTCGCGCACGTGCTGCCGACCACTGATCTCTAAGTTATTCACTAGAGGGCTGATCGACGACTGCAGTCAAATTCCACTTTGTGTCTAGTTTGGCAATTAGAGGCAATGGGACAAGTTCTTCAATTAGGTCGTGGGAAGGGCCAGTAAGGTTCATGAGAGGCACTGTAGAACTGTTGTAGAAACATTCTTGGAGGTGATATTAGTGTATTCATATAATTTATTACGCCCATGGGCGTTTAATCCACGATTTACGGTAATTACGAGTGAAAAGGTAAAGAGAAGGCAGCAAGCCGGCGCTCGCTGCAGCTCCCCCAACTCCTTTCATTTAATGGGTCGGTCCAACGAACAGCGCTCGCAAGCGAGCCACATTGAGCACACTTTTGGCGTCGCCCTAATTTCAGCCAATTTCAGATTTAATATTTAAGCAGTTAAAACTCACGACATTTCTACATTTCTACATTTCTACATTTGTAGGATGTAAATAATACCTTTAAAGTCAAGAAAATGCCACGTGGAATGCCTGTCATCGCTTGGAATTTTAATTACCGGGTTGTTTTCATGATGTTGCAATTTTGGGCCCGCTCCCGTGTGTAAGCGCCTCCTCACAAAATGGTATGTACGGCGACCCGTTTCTTGATTAATGATTATTCGAATTTGACTTAAGTGTAAAGATATAGTTTTAGCAAAATTAATGAAATTAAACTGTTTTTTATAATTGTGTATATACTTTTGGTGAAACTGGATTTCTGTGGCATTGTACCACATACTTCACATTTGCAAATCGTATCTCCATTGTCAAGGTAGGTTCGTGCCGAACTGTGACAATCGTTTGCTGACAATTGGAATATTTACTGTTTTCTTATGACAAGATGGATTTACGAGTGTTATCGTTAATTATTTTTTGTGGGTTATTGCCAATTTTCTATGCTTTTCGGCAATCGATACGATTATGGGAATTGGGCATTTGCTTTTTACAAGCCTATTTTCATCGCAATAACTTGATATTATGACCCTCAAATACGCGAAAGAATCTGAAAATAACGTCAAAGTTTTTTTTAAACCCTCAAGATGTTTGTTTATGACGTCATAGTTTGTTCATGCAAACCTGATCGAGCGAAAAGAAATGATATGAAGAAGGATGCACGCAAAAAAAATAACCTAAAAGGACGACGTATTTTGCAACATACAACATAAACATCTTAAAATTGGTTGTGTATCAACTGACTTGATGCATGGAAAAAACAGACCCATAGAGCTGGTTTTAAAAGGGTGTAAACATTCATGTTTCTGTAACACAGAGATGCATGGATTGAGCGAGCAAAGTGAGCGATTTCCACGTAAACTAAACCTTTTCAATGTGGTTTCGGTATGCTCTCTCACCTTAGAAGGGGATTACTTTTGGAGGAAAAGACGTACAAACGTACAACGAAAGTTGACCAAATTTTTTTCATGGAAGCCTCTTAACTTTTCGGGAACGTCCATCAATAATTGTTAGACGGGCAACAGACCAACAAGGAACAAGCCAGTTAATAACTGGTTGTTCTCAGTAACAATCAGCAAACACACGCAGCTTTGCTAAAAAATTATTGTCAATCCAACAGACACATGCAAAATACAAGCGTTACAAGTATGGTGTGACACAGATGAATAGTGACTAACTACACAGACATATAAACCTTATTTAACGAGGTGCTGCAATAAGGAATCCTTCGAGTAAAGCAAGACGATGCCAATGGAGCGAGCGATGTGGCTAGTAACCTGTTAATTTTAGCATTAACAGATCCAGACCTTGTCAAAGTTAGGTGGCGGGCACCGCCTTGACAGGCGTTCTAGGGTTACGAGCCGGCTTTCCCTCAGAAAGTTTCACAAACTTCGCACTTTATTCAGAAAACAGAAACAGGATTGTTGGATCTCTTTTGTAAGAATTGGTAGCCCTGAAAAGGAACGTTTGTTTTAAAGCTGGGTCTTGCTTCCGTCTTCTGCATCTGGACTTGCTTCAGTTTCTGAGTGCTTGAGGGGGCTGTATTACACATCTGGCTGCGACAATTGGGCCCAGATGATGTATTCCACTGGCTTGCTTCGTCATCTCTCTGAAGTAATGGGATGTGAAGACAGAGCTTTTTCGCCATAATGATGCTGCTGCTAAGATGTCAGAGGTTGGGATGGAGTTGTGGAATCCCCAAGACGTGGAGATCGCTCTCAACTCATGTGCTGTTACTCTGATGCCTTGCTCAGTGCAGTTGATGTTGGAGTCTTTATTGAGGTTATGCCGAAACGTCTTACGATGAGGAAAAGTTGGTTTCTTCCCTTGCGTATTGCGTTGTTTTTAGTTCTTAAGATGTAATATCGGAGTGCTCGTACTGGGCAGAGGAATCGTTCGGGTTACTGTCTTACTGTGTGGGGTAGCGCTGGAATTATAATTGGTTTTGATCGCTCACAGGGGCGTTGTCTTTTCGCACAAAAAACGGCTCATGGTGTTAATGTTACAGATGTGAAGTCTGGTGCGAAGACGTAATAAGCTGGGTTAGCTGAAAGTGCTTGAATTTCGCTGCAACGTAGGCTTGCTGCCAGTTAAAAAGACAGTTTTCTTGGTGAGAATGTTGATTAAGCTGTTGAGTAGTGGTTCGTAAGGTTCTTTAAGGTCCCAGTTGGGAAAGGTACGTTTTGTGGTTGGTCGTTCAATTTCGAATGATTTTATGAGTGAGGAAATTCGATAGACATCGAGGAATTTCGAGTTCCTGGTGGCTTTAAAGACGGTGTTGAGGGCCAGCGGTAGACTAAAATTGTTGAACCTTTGAAACCTTAAGTGAACAGGTTTTTAAAAAACTTTAGCAGTTTGTCAATAGGGGGATCGAGTGGATTGACTTTCCTTCTGTCACACCAATGACACCATCTTGACCAGTGGCTGTAGTAGATTCTGTTCATTGACGACTTGATTGCTTTGCTTGCAATTAGGGTTGCTTCCTCATCATGAATGAAGTTTGACGATAGTAGCCACCCGTGAAGGTGCAGGATGCTTAGGTTTGGGTGCAGTTTGGTCCTTTTTGTTGCGACAATAGATCCAGTAGTTGAGGTAGACTTCTTGGAGTGCCTACTAGAGTTTTAGGAGATGATGGAACCACCCTGCTGCTGGTCAGTTTGGTACTATCAGTAGGAAAAGGCCTCCTGATTTATTTACTTTTTCAGGACTTGCGGAAGGAGTTTGAAAGGGCGGAAGAAGTACGCATAGAGGTTTATCCATGGAAAAGTTAGGGCGTCCACTGCTGTTGCTTTTTCGTCCGGAACTGGACTGACGAAGTGGGAAGTCTGGCATTGTGCCTCGTGGCGAATAGGTGTATCATTGGGGTGCGGTGCCCCATGTGTTGAATATTCGCGGATGGATTTCTTTCCATTCTCCTGTTGGATTCTTCCGAGAGAGAAGAGTCTGCAATTACATTCCTGTTGCCTGGAATGTGGAGCGACAGGATTGTCGTCTTTGAGTTGAATGCAAAGTTGAAAGATTGATGAGGTTATCTCGTGGAGTTTGTGGGATCTGGTTCCTCTCTTTTTTTATGTAGGCTACTGCTGTCGTGTTGTCCACTTGGACTTGTACGACCTTCCCTTTGATGAGATCTTGAAAATGGTGAAGGGCGTTGAGAACTGCCTTGAGTTCTAGAATGTTGACGTGGTCGTGATCTTGGCTCGTCCAAGTACCTGGTGTTTGGTGTTGTCCTATGTGGACTCCCCGCCCCACCAGTGAAGCATCGGATAGTAGGAGATCGGGCTGTGGCTCATGAAGAGGCAACATATGGGTGAGAGTGTTGATGTTCGACCACCAAAGGAGAGTGTCTATCGGGAAGTCTTGTTGTGTTGGTTTTCGAAGGTTTGGCTGAAGTGGTTCGTTTCCCCACACGTCGATGCGGTAGTGGTGGAGAGGCCTGGTCATCCACCTGCCGTAAGGAACAAGACGCGCCATGGAGTCCATTTTTCCGATAAGGGAGTTTAGTTCCTTGAGGAAGTGTTGAGGAAGTTGCCGGAATTGGAATGCGTGACGAAAGAAATTCTCTATTCTGTCCAGTGAAGGCATCACAGTTGCAGATATTAGGTTGAATGAAACTCCTAGGAAGGTGAAGTCTTGGGATGGTCGCAGTCGTAACTTCTTTAGGTTTAATTTGAATCCCAGTTAGTTGAAGAGAATAATGGTTTGATCTCTGTTGTAGAGAAGTTTGGCGGGGTCTTAGTCATTCAGGAGCCAGCCATCGAGATAGGCGCTTGCTTCCATCTGTTGTTGGTGGAGGCGGGCTAAGACGGGATTTAGAATTAGGGTGAAAATCCTGGGCGCAGCATTTAGCCTGAATGGCAGGCAGCAAAACTGGTAGATTTTATTCTGGTACAAGAAGCGGAAGAAATGTTGAACTGAGTCATGGATGGGAACATGAAGATAAGCATCTTCTAAGTGTATTGAAATCTTCCAGTCATTGGGCTTTAGTGAGTCGTGGATTGAATTCAAGGTTTCCATTTTGAAGTGGTGATTTTGCATATATAGATTTAGAGGTTTGAGATTGAAAATCACTTTTTGGGTCGAAGGAAGATGTGGCTGTAAAACCCCAGGCCGACAGGTTGGGGGCACTCTTGAATTGCTTTATTCAATAGCAGGTCTTGAATTTCCGACGGAAAAATTGAGGGGAGAGAACTCATTGTTTACACGCGTGTCTAACAATGTTCAGAAAAAAAAAAGCTGTTTGTCAAACGGTCAGAACATATTGCGAACATCATCTGCTCAACGCAAACTAGGATTGAAGCTGCGTTCCTCGCTCACTATAGTGGAGCGAGGAATTCAGCTACTATCTCTTGCATTTGCTACGACAGCTTTCCTCCTAAAAGTCGAATGTGTTCTGCTCTGATTGGTTAAAGCGATATTGCCTTCTGATTGGTTAGAATTCGATTGAACTGTTTCGAAGGACGATTGCGTTTCGCTGGAACTTACAAACCCGATGTACGACACTGACTCACTTTAAACCAAATGTAAGCACACTAATCTGCGTAAACTCAAGTACATAAACCAAACCCAAGCATGTAACCTAAATTCTAAAGCATATAAACTAATCTACAGAATTGACAAGAAAATCAGATACTTTCACTTAAGCTGGGGTTTACGTGTTGTGGCGAAGCCCCATTCCGATTCGACAAGTGCCGGATTCTACACTACGAGTTAAAAGTTGTCTACTCCCCGCATACTGTGTATGCTTTTTTTTTATTTCCTCCTGGTTACCCATATTTTTGTAGCCCAAGTCAAATGCTTAACTACTGTCTCAGTCTCGTAGAAGGAGCACACACATTTGAATACTAAAGTTGGCCATTCCGATTTTGAAATCCAGACAGCGACAGAAAGAAATGCGATGTATTTTGTAAAATTTTAAAAGCAACGAAAAAATTGCTACGGTAAAAACTAATAGAAACAAAAATATTAACTACATACCAATGATGGACTATTCGTGTCAGGCCAGAAAGCTTCTGGAATGGGCCAATGTCCAACTGAATAACCCTTCTGGGCTGACCTTTGAACGTAGATCAGCTTACGGCACGTATGCCAAGAATTGCTATTTGCCAATGGAATGGAGGGTGATAACGGCCTTGATATTGTCCCATTTTGATTCATTATGCCTATTTTCGAGTTGGGTAACTCCAACTTATCTTCTGTAAGATCACCATTATCTAAAAAAAACACAATGCATAATTAAACTAAAGTACAAAGAGCAACAAAGATACCATTAACTGATATTTGATGGTTTTGACATAATAAGCATAAAATCACACCTAAACGAGAACGCAGTACAACTTGAGGTATTGGAGAATAGACCATTCTCCGTCCTCAGAAAAAAACCTCACTGGGGCCAACCTAGATTGCAATGAGCAAATAGTGCACCCACGAAGTGGAATATAGATCTGTGGCTGAACCGGCAGCACATTGTTTAAACTCACAGAAGAGATGGAGTAACAACTTTTGATGTGTTTTTGTGGAGAGTGCTTCTGATGAAGGTGAACGGTTTAATAATTCACCGAAAATTCAAGTGGACCAAAAACTGAACTGATGTTTTTCGCCCTCATTGTGGTAAATGTGTTCAAAGAGTGTTAATAAGTGTTAAATTTTAATTCTGTCATGTCTAGTCGCTACCACTATAACAGGCTTCTGCCAATTTTCAATGGGGCAAGGTAGCCTAATGGTTAGCACGACCATTCCATGTGCCAGAGATCCCGGGTTCGAGTTCAGCCTCAGCCACCCCTGGCATTTTCGGGAAGAGAAGGGGCCTGTGATGTCTCGTGCTCATGTCGATTGTGGCATGTAAAAGAACCTACGAACTTCCGATTGGAATTACCTAGCAAAATTGTCCCTCTCTCGTTCTGGCGCCATGGCTTTGGCTGGGAGCGTGGCAAAACTACAGCTCTTTAAATCCCGGTAATCGGCGAGAACAGTGATGATAAAAACATTGAATACCAGGGTGAGGCCTGGTTGATTCTTGTTTTTGTTGCCTAACTGAAAACATAAATTACCTGTCTTTTAGCATATCCTCCCTTTTCTGGCTCATATTCGTAGGGAACTTGTTGGCTTCCTTGCCGGGCTCATAGCTCTACCTTCCGCGCATGTGAGGGCGCAGGCATCCTATAAAAGCATCCGGGTTGGACCTTGCTTCATATGTCTTCCTCAAAGGTAAACCCTTGGTTACTCAATGGGGAGGTTGGGCGAGTAGAGGTAATGTGTTTTCAGTCAGGCAACAAAAACAAGAGTCAACCAGGCCTCACCCTGGTATCCAATGTTTTTATTGCCAACGAAAACATTAATTACTTGTCTTTCATCATATAAGCAGACCTCGTCAACATGGCGGTGGGACCAAGGTAACAAGCACCCACGCTACGAGCCGACGGCCCCCGAGTCAGTTAACCATGTGAACCGTAAGCCATCCATTAGTGCAAACGTCCAATGAAGTGCTCTTGAAGAATCCGGTCGCAAGTTAATAGTTTTGAAGGTTAAATGAAAACTCAATCATTGCTACTTTCGGTCGCAATGTTCAAGTTTTCATTTAGCGTCCAAAGTATTATTCGGTGCGATTAAGTTGGTGAATGTTTTGGTATGTTGATATCACTCCTTTGAAGGACCGAACCATTCGAAACTTGGCGGACCCTTCTACCAGTTTTGGTTTTTGATATATCACTTTTTTTTTTAATTGTGTATTAGACTCAACTTCACTACCGTGCAGATGTGTAACAAAGTGCCAGGTCAACAAGAAATTGGTTTTTAACTCTTTGCTACTACCTTTAGCTAGAGGCCGAACCATTATCAACTTAGTCACCTCTTTATAGGTTTTTGGTTTGGTTTTAATTTTGCTGTAATTTGTTTTATTTATTAGTTATAGTGTGTTGATATCACTCCTTTGAAGGGCCGAAGCACTCTCAACTTGGTAGCCTCTTTACCAGTTATTGGCTTTTTTATTTTGCTTTGTTTTTGCAGTTTGTTTATTTTTCGAGAATTAGACGTGAATACAATTTCTTTGGCAATGTTGTTTAGATTTATAGTGATATACTAGTGTGTGTCTAGGCACGCACGTCAGTATACACGTTGTCAATGTCCGAACTTTGGCCGTCCATCGAGAGACGGTGCCAACAATACTAACAATGGTTATAACAATATTTTCCTACTTAGGGGCCCTCCCACACCATCCCCGTTAACACCCCCAGGCTCCAAACCATAAAAGGTAAGCAGTTCGTATTATACTGCACCAATTCATCCGATTTCATAATTGGAAGCCTTCCCGTTATCTCGGTATTGATGAATAATCACCCAATGGGATTTAACATAGGGATCAGCGGACTACAATTAGCTAGCTAGCTAGTAGCTAGTTATACATTTGCAACGTTGTTGAGGGTCAGATTTTGCATTCCTACCTGGCATTCCTACACCAGTTAATTTTTGTCAGGTGGGTCATTGCTCTCGATTTCAACACAATTTAAGCTTTTGTACCGCATTATTTTTTTCATCCAAGTACTTGAAATGTGCCCAACTCTGCTTCAGGATACGAGACGCTTGAAGCTATGGTATCGCATTACAATGGTTTACAACCTCGACAATTGAATCGATGTGATGTTTGTTGCCTAACTTGGCGCGACACACTAACGTGTCTAGATTTATGAGACCTGAAGCTTGTGGGCCCAGTTGTGGGTATCCAGGCGCAGCGTGTCGTCTTGAAAAACATACGACAGTCGGAGAACTGGAGTCGATAAAAGTTAAACAGCCATGGACGGTGGGCATTTTATACTAAGTATTGTGCTGAAGGAACTTCCGAGACAGCAACAACCTTAAAAAAAGGTAAAAGAGGAAAAACAATACCCACGTAGAAATGTTGGGAAAGAATTGAGAAGGGCCGCGGAACTGCGGCCGCAGTGGTATTAGCTGAGAAGGCCGAAGGAGTTGTAGGCTTATGGCATTGAGACTGCAACGAGGAAGGGTGACCGGCACCCAAGTATGGGAAGGCGGAACCGAGTTCAGAGGAGTGGGGTCGGAACTGGAAAACTTCCGGAGACCAAAAATGAGCCAACAGCAGTGTGGGACCGGCTTCTCATTGTGAGCATACTGACAATCTGGAATGTGAGAAATGAGAGAAGTATGGAAGAGCTCTGGACCGTAAGCAACTCTCTCAGCCAGTCGGCGACATATGACACATGGCAATTGCCTGGCTGACATGGTCGAGCAGTGGGAGAGCCCTGATGAAAGCGGGCTCATCGTCGAAGGTATAGGGGACTCCTGGGACCAGGAGTCCTACGAGGAAGAGGTGACCGCTGGTTGTGGCGCCTTGGGACCAGCAGGGGCCGGGTGAGGGGACTGGGCCGTCGATGTACTGGGCCCATACAGAGAAAGGCGCAATTAACAAGGATAATCTTTAACTGTCAGGAGCAGTTGTCTTGCGTAGGCAGTTTGTATTGCATAAGTTCGTGTTGTTGCTACGAACGACATGAAGGTGAGCCAAGTTATCCTGCGGGGAGAACGAAGTGACAGGCATAAAAAGAGAAGATGGGCCGAGTCAGTCGAGCTGCGAGCCACAGGCCACCAGTCCTAAGGTGGTCCTGAAACCTAACGAAGGGTGCTAAAAAAAGAACATTTTGCCGGCCCTCAGTCTGGCCGGCTAAAAATGGTTTCTTTTTTGCCTAAAACGTACTTAACCTGATAATTTTAGCATTACATTGTCCTCAATGGAATGTCTCCCTGCACGCTTTTTGGTTGCGTGTAGCCGCCTGCTTTCATGTTCCTACTGCGCCTGCGCGACACAGTCCTCCTCTATATAAGCGGGATCGTGGCCAGTTCCAGCATTCATTTTCCTCTCAATCTGTCAGGCGGTGACTCGAGAGGGGAGGCAGCAGGGCAGGCCTTTGGTTAAGTATGTTTTAGGAAAAAAAAAACCATTTTTAGCTGGCCAGGCTGAGGGCCGGCAAAATGTTCTTTCTTGTTTGCCAAACATATTACCCTGATAATTTTAGCATTATCAGCTGACCTCGTCGAACGTGGTGGCGGCACCGATCTGACGGGGCGCCCCGGGATGCAAGCAGGCGTGACCCCAAAAATTTTTATTATGGTAAAAATTCGCACTTTTTCCAGAACAGGGTGATGAAACAGGAAGTCTTTTTGCAGTGTCTTGCTTCCTTCTGTGGATGGCTTGTTTCCTTCAGTGAGTGGCTTGCTTTTGTTTCGTTCTGTCTGCCAG